>JAAEAF010002183.1:0-124064 GCA_011037195.1 Triatoma infestans | reverse complement strand
AAAAAAAAAATAGACTTTTTAACCGGGAACTAGTGTTCCTGTGATGGCCCACATTGACCAGTTACATGATAAAAGGAAGGAAGGCAACCATATGGTTTATAGGGAGAAAACAATACAAGTTTGTTATTAAGTAAGCAGTGGGGGTAACAGTGGTGCAGTACATAGCTCGGAGATCAAACTCTGAGCCCAATGTTTTTGAAACAAGTCCAAAGGACTATATTAAAATAGGCCTATCTCTAAATGTCATTATTTATTTTTAATTTAATTGACGTGTGTTATGTGACCTAATTTATTAATAAATATATTAAAAATATAAGTGGTTACTCTATGATTAATAATTATGAAATATGTCATATATAAAAAAAAAGAACCAGTATTGAATAACTATTCCTTGTTTTAGTAACAGTGGGGGGGGATGTTAAGTTTTTTTTACATTACTAACTTTCTAATTCTAAAATAAATTCATTGTTTTGGTCGAGTGACTCATACTTGGGCATTCTGTGATGAGATGACTTGCTTTCTGTGAATAACACTCCACACAATTTCAACAGTTTCTTTGGGACATTTCCCTGTCTGCCTGTCTTTATAAGTCAACTGAAAATATTGTCTGCACACGCGCTCTTAGGCTGCTGAAAATATTGTCTGCACACGCGCTCTTAGGCTGCTGAAAGTATTGTCTGCACACGCGCTCTTAGGCTGCTGAAAAATATGTCTGCACACGCGCTCTTAGGCTGCTGAAAGTATTGTCTGCACACGCGCTCTTAGGCTGCTGAAAGTATTGCTGCACACGCGCTCTTAGGCTATGATGAAAGTATTGTCGCCACGCGCTCTTAGGCTTGCTGAAAGTTATGAGTCTGCACTCTTACACGCGCTCTTAGGCTGCTGAAAGTATTGTCTGCACACGCGCTCTTAGGCTGCTGAAAGTATTGTCTGCACACGCGCTCTTAGGCTGCTGAAAGTATTGTCTGCACACGCGCTCTTAGGCTGCTGAAAGTACAAAAAATACTAAAAAATCTGGTGTGAAACACTCACACGACTTACTGCAGTTTACACAGATTTTTGTGACAATTCTCTTTGATTTTAAAATGTTTACTAAATGTCGGCTTCTCTTCAATTTTATATCAAGTGGAGAATCAAAACTTAATAAAATGAGTTTTTTTGAGGAAACCATACACTCCCCCCCCCTCCCCAATACTTCTTTAATGAACTTCTTTCTCAGAAAAAAGTTCCCAATAACAGTGATAGAGGGGGGGGGGTCTCTGTATTCACAGTTAGTGTGAAAAACTGAATGAAATCCATCAGTATTTTTATGAATAAAATCGTAGAAAACTGAAACGCACCTCCGGTTAACCGATTTTCTTCAAACTAGGAATATTGGCAACATATACCCATAATTCTACTTAATATTATTTAGATGATACACTGTTATAATGAATTGAAATATACTTTAGAGGAAAACATAACCCCACTCCCAAAAGGTCCCTTATGTAAATTTTCCCAGAGAAATGCTTCAAATAAAAGTTGTAGCAATTTGTATGGGTAGTTAATTTGACCAAGTTTAGAGACAATGGCGACAAACTCAAAAATCCATTCAGTAAAGTGGAATTTTGACAGATAAATTCCTGTCGGTCTCATGGTGGATTCCCAAACGGAATGTCAAGTACGAACTTTCTGTGATTTTTCGTTTTTTAACTATGCTATTCACATACACACACACACACACACTAGCCATATTCTAAAAACAACTTTTTTGGAATCAGGGGACCCCAAGAATATCGATATCGAACATTTGACATGCAAGCAGTAAGAGAAAGTAAAAATCGATCACTTTATTTGAAACACTTTTCTTATACAGAATAATGTGCCACCTGATGGGAGATAAAGGAAGACCATATTTATAGTAAAAAGTCCGTCTATTTTGAAAATCTGCCTGCCAATACTGTGAGTATTGCAAGAGAAAGACGTGAGTGTTTTTCCGAACCAGATTTTTTTCCCTTTATTGTTTGATAATGACCTTCAAAACTCTACCGGAAATGAGGGTCCTATTTAAAACTATTTAGTAATAATATTGTACAAGAGTATTATAGTTAATTCAGTTACAATGAAAATGCCGGCAGTCTATGACTACGGAGACAATGTTCGTAACAAATTATCTTCTTATAATAGATAGCACTATTATTATATAGTAAGTGAGTTGAATAAAAGAGGACATCAATAAAAATAACATTAATATAGGTGCGGGCTTGTTGTCTGCCTGTCCGAATTGGAGGCACTGCACTGCCAGACAGATCCGTCACATCCGACTTCTAGGCCAGTCTAGTGGATGACACTCTAAAAGATGAGATCTCTCTGAATAAACTGGTCAGACCTTGACAGTTCTGAACTCGTTTCCCAATACGGGGAACTACTTCCTGTGGAAAGACGCCACATATAAGCTCGCTTGCATTGTTGTGGTGCTTAGAGGATCCTGACCTCCCAGCTTTGATCAGTATTAACATTTAATTATTAAATTATTTAAATAACGGTGGTCTTCTAGTCGAAAAACTATAGGGTTTTCCCCATATGGGATTAAATCAATTTTCTGAATGTTGTCTAACAAGTCTGACCCTTCAAGGGAGTTGTGCGAAAGATGTTTTTCTTTCACTTTCTCTTACTGCTAAAGTTATCAATTTTTCAAAATTGATTTTCCCCCAGAAATGTAAGTGTTGAGAGCCCGTGAGTATGAAAAAAAGTGTGTGTATGTGTAGCTGCTATGGGTGAACAATATCTCTCCAAAACTATAAATCGCAACTTCAAATTTGGTACTTCGTTGAAATACTTCTCTACTGCAAGTGGCACGAAGATTTTGGTCCAAAATCCATTAACCGGAAGTGCCACTGTTTTTCCCAATTTTTCTGATTTTCTCGATTACGTCTCTAACAGTTTCCCTTATATATATATCTACACACACATATGAATGCCAATCACTTTTGTTTGCAATATTTTTCCGGATAAATTTATTTTAGCAGTTTGTGGAGGGGTGGGGTGACTTTAGGGCTAATCTAAAACTGTCATTTCAATGTAACGTAAGGTTGCACCAACAGAATGTATAGAGGCAACTAAACATTCAGTAAAAGCTCCAATTACTAAGAAACTTTTTTGGGGAATATCTGCTTCAGGGGGGGTGAAATAAATTTCAAGTTTTCCCCATTTGTAGATTTGGTACCCCCATTTTCAATACGTTATCCACATTTAAAATTATGAAATAAATGATGCTCCTTGTTCAGATTCCAAGACAAGACAACAGTTATGCTTCCACAAATATTAATAATCTCTTTTAATATTTTTAAATGTAAACATTATTCTCACTAGGTGTTAGAACAGTTCACAGTAATGAATTGGCATATTAGAGAAAACGCCTGCTCCACCGGAACTTCCTCAAAAACAAAAAATAAAGAAATTAAATGAAGAAAGTTAATCAAGAAATTTTCTTTAAAATTGCAACAATGTTTAGTTGGGCTGGCCATAAACTTGGTGGTGGTGAGGTGTACACCTATGCAGCCTTATGTGGAACGTACCTATGTCAAAACCAAGAAAACTTATGCAAATTTAAATTCAAACGGACTGACGGACCACCAATCACCCTCTAGAATCAATTTTTTCAGCAAAATGTTTCAAATAAATGTGATGCAGCAAGCATTCCAAGTTTAAAGAAAATTGTTGTAACTGGTTTCGAGAAAATTACAAATAACTCACCTATTCTATAAAATCGCACTTCTAATAAACCGATTTTCTTCAAATTTGGAATCCTATCAATGCTTCTAATTTGTATTAAGATTATATAGGTGGAAAAAAAGTCATATATTATATTGAAGCAAAGTATTTCTCTTTGAGGAAAGCACTACGCCTCAGAGCTCCAAGAAAATCAACTTTCCCGGGTAATTTTGCAAATAATAGTGATTGGTATTTATGTGTGTGTAGATAGTACACAAAGTTTAAAAAAAATCGTTGGAGCCATTTTTGAGAAAATCACGAAAAAGTGAAAAAAAAAACATTTCCGGGTGATGGATTTTGCCTCAAATCTTAGGTGGTAGTACCTAAGCGGAATTCCAAGTTTGAGCTTCTTGCGACTTTTCGTCATTGAGAAATTCTGTTCACACACACACACACACACACACACACACACACACACATACCACACTAAAAATAGTTCGCTAAAAATATTTTGTTCGTACTCAGAGGACCCCAAAAACATGTATTTCCAGTGAAAACTGAATTTCGAAACCTTGACACGATCGCAATACTTTTTCTTACTAAGAGGAAGAGAAAGTAATGTAATGTTGTTCATTAAAAAAAGCATGATCGTTTTATTCTAGAAATCATCATTATTATGGGAGGGGGGGTTGAGAATAAAATGGAAGACAGCTAAGAAAATTAGAACGGTTAGTATTGTATATAATTACAGTGAGAGAAAGTCGTGTGAGTGTTTCACATCAGATTTTTTTTTTTCAAATGAACCATATAGTTTATTAAGTTCTGTTTCCAGTACTAAATTCCAGATGACAAGATAACATAATAAATAAACTGAACGAAAATTAAATTAGCCTAACGAAGTAAATAGATATTTATTTCCTTTTGTTATAAAACCGTCAGCTGATAGCATTGCCTTCTTGATATTGAATTCAATTGTTTTAAACCATATATGACATAATGACTGCTTTAATTAATGATTTTAGTTATAAATGGCTTTAATTACTTTTAGTGGCTGTAATAAAACTATTAACAAACCTAGTAACTATTAGTTTATAATGTTATTAAATTGATTTATATAAGTTTATAGCCTAATTAATACAGCTAATCTCAGTCCTATCGTAATGTGTGGTTTGTATTTTTTTATAGCAGGGTAGTTAAAATTAGCACATCAGTTTATCTGATAATCCATTTTAATTGCTGTTTTTGTTGTTAATTAACTATTTATTATAGCGTCCTCAATAGATTTTTTAATTTATTTACGATTTAATGTAACTTTTTGTAGGGGAATGTTGAGGATGGGTTGGTCGGAAGAGAAATACTTTGCTTAAGTAACTTAGACTTACTTAACACTATATATTAAGTGCAAAATGACAAACACTGCAAGGGCTTTACACTGTAATATTTCAGTGAGTGAGTGAGTGAGTGAGTGAGTGAGTGAGTGAATGAAAAGAGAGAGAGAGAGAGAGAGAGTAACAGATTGACTGGCAGAGTGAAAATACGTTGTATGTTGTCGGTTTGACGCTGATGATTCAAATAATGATCCTCTCTTTAGAATCACAAGCTCTTATCTACATCCAGGCGGATGAAATAACCCTCTCTCTTAAACTTCTGCTTCGAATTCCTCCTAGTTTTCCTCCTTAAGAGCTTGAGGGAGAATTGCAATGAACTTGGAGTGGGGATTTCAGCCAATTACATTACAAAAAACCGAAAAAAAATCAGTAAAGACGCACTCGTGGTTGATGGATTTTGCCCGAAAGCTTCGTGTCTGATGCCGGTAGTAGTGGCTAAACGGAATTCCAAGTTTGAGCTTTTTCCGACATTTTATTTTTGAGATATTCTGTTAAGATACTCACACACGCGCCGCGCGCAGGCACAGAGTGAGAGAGATCATTCTCTAAATACATTTTTTCGTTTTCGTCTTATTAGGAGTAAAAGCCAATAAAAATATTAAATAGGTGGAATTTTTGGTGTATTATTGAGAAGGAGGAATATATTATGAAGGAAAAGTGGTAACAGAAGAGAAGTAATCACTGATGACTCATCATCACTAGTCATAGCGGAGTGAGAGGAAGGAAGTGTGATAAAGTTGTACTGGGAATAGTAAATCAGCGTCCTCATCTAGGATTATCAGTATATTGGAGTCCAACGTTGCACGCCAACCACTGCACGGATGAAATAGTTGAGCCAACCCTTGGCCACCGTATGTCCTAGGCTTCAACTCACTCAGTTTATTTATATAAATATAAAGGATTTATCTCAGATTTATTTATTTAAATATTAGTTGAGAATATTTGCATCGTTTTAAAATAAACGGTAATGCATCTGCTTCTGCCGGTCGGAAGTAATACTATTCTGGGAGGACCACCTTTTCTATATGAATGTCGTCTACTGGAACGTGGTAGGGAGTCAGCTCAATTAGAACGGTCCTTACCAGCGGTGACAGGAAGCTAGCGAAACTCGTTCACTACTATTGAAATACTATTTGAATATTTAATTAATTTTTGAAATAAAACTAAGTTTTCGGGTTGAGACCCCGGTCAATGGTTTGCTGGAAACCGACGTTTTGCCCATGTTACAATGAGCCTCTTTTAGTGTGATTACACCTACATTGGAAATGTAACTTTATGCAATGGTTTTCCCGATTTTCTCGAAAAAGGATATAACTTCCTACAAATCCCTACGTCTTCCTATAAATTTGTCCATATAATACTTTCACTTCAAATTTGCCTAGGATTATAGAATTTTACAGTGCTAAGCCTTTCTCTAAAATGCTAAGTTTGGTACAATGTATAGATTTGTCTGTTCTATAACCTAGATATGTATACATATTATGAAAGACTAAATGCGTTACTAGAATTCCAAGTTTAAGGAGAATCGATTAATCGGAAGTGTGAATTTATGGGAAGGTTTGTTCAAAGTTTTACTCGAGTTTCTCAGAAACGGTCCCACAACATTCTTTAATCAAACATATTTTCATATTGTCCTTGATAGCATACTTCATTTTGTGGTCATCGGGGTTATGGCGTTAGCACATCATCAGGATGGCTTCACAAAATAGTGTGATAACCCAGACTTGCACAGAGCAAAATCAGTTTTTATACTGTTTTGAAAAGTGTTTTTTTATGACCTAATTAGGTTAAGAAGAGGTTCTTATACCTCACTAGACCACATTGTTGTTTCTATTTTTTAAAAGGCATTGTATTTATGGTTCCGTTAAAAATGAAAACATCAATAAGTGGAGATGTGCAACTTAAATTACGGACTCAACCACTACATTTCTCTTCAAACTTTTGTAATAGGATCCAAAGCAGAGAGAGAAACACAAAATTGAGAATTTCTTTCGCTACTTAGGCCAGGCTAGAGTGGGAGACTCCGTATATATACAACCAAGCTAGCCATACAGCGACAGCCTTACAACAACAGTCTTTAGAACAGTTTATACAGCAGTTACAACGCGTCAGCAACCAACTACTACCCCTCTCTTCACTAACTCTAAATCTCTAATTGCTATTTACGTGTATAAGTCCTGGCAGTATAGTGTCTCTATTTTATTATACAGTGTTCAGCATTCATTCTAGCTTATTTCTTAAAAACTCTTCCTCATTTATTTCTCTCCTTCTAAAACCTATTAAACATTGAATGACAAATGGTTACAAATAATCTAATCAAACACACTTTCCCGAAAAAAAAATTCCTGGAGGTTGTGGGAAAGATTTCAAGTGTTATAGAGACCTGATCTGGGCGCTGTCTTATAGTCCACAATGTAATATCATTCAAGTACTATATGCTGTTGCAGAGAACATATACCCCACCACTATATTCAAGATAAGAGCACTAAACGTTAAGTAAATATTTAAAAAAATATATATGTAGGTATAAATGAACTTATCACATATTGTCATAAAACAGTAATAACCACAGATAGTTTTGTGAGTGTTTCAATATTTATTTTAATTAAAAGACAATATTATTATACCTTAGAGGTCATTATTAATTTTATTACATTTTTCGCAGTTAATAGGATAACTTTTGCTATTTTCCAATTTTCTACTGCTTCAAGTCATAGAGAATCGCGTTGTCTCGGCTCATTTAATCAAGAAAATACTCTGACAATTAACGAAAAGAAATGAAAACTTAATAATAACAATAAATATTGATAGTAATAATTAAAAATACTTTTGGGAGGTTATAAACTATAAATACAGCTGATCCGCCTTTCCGCCATGTTCAATTGATAACAAAAATAGTTATTAAATAGAGTGTGACTAGAAACGAATACAAATTTAAATAAACAAGCAGCAATATCATAATAACCATGTGGAATTTCTTCTCACACACTGTAACATGATATTCGTACTTATAAATTAATTAACTGCGTATGAATCAGCCAGTCTAGTTAATTGTTCAAAGGGTCTTTATTTTTGTTTAGAATTAATTTTTAGTGTAATTATTACAGAGATGTTATGATACAAGGAAAAATATTCTAAATAATATTGTTTGAAACACACACCCGACATTTTCTTACTGCTATTATTCATTTATTTTTGAAATGACAAATTCTCTATAAACTTTCGAAGGAAACAAGTGACTACCCAGGAACGTATTAGAAGTGCGATTAGCACAAAACCTAATAACGTTTGAAATTTAACGTCACAAACTCCCCCCTAAAATAATCAACTTTTTTGAAAAAATTTACAAATAAAAATGATACGTTTATAAGTATTGGTACAGTTAGAACACCAAGTTTAAATTAAATCGATATGGTCGTTTACAACAAAATCCTCCCCTCCCCCCACAACCACCACTTAAAAAACTCAAAACTTATTCTGCAAAGTTGATTTTCTTCAAATTTGGAATTCTACCAATGGTTCTAATTACGCTCCTAATATTATAAAGTGGTACTTTAGAGGAAAGCATAACAGTACACCACCAGAACCCCACCAAAAAAATCAATTTTCCCCCCAAAAAATCGTTTCAGCCAATTTCAAGAAAATCGCGAAAAACCGAAAAAAAACAACATTAAACCAATAAAGTCGCACTTCCGAGTTGGATGGATTTTGATAGAAACCTTCGTGTCAGTTGCTATGGTGATACCTAAACGGCATATCAAGTTTGAGCTTCCTGCGACTTTTCGTTTTTGTGATATTTAGTTAACACACACACACACACACACACACACACTGAGTTTTCATACTCAGGGGACTTTAAAATATGTATTTCCGGTAAAAAATCAATTTCTAAAATTTGACACGAGTAAATATATGTACGTATATATATATATATATATATATATACAATGAGAAACTCGAGACGAGCATGTTTTATTTCAAGTAATTCTACATTGTAATAAATAAATCACATGTGAATATGGCAGCCAATCACTGCACAAATTCATGCCTAAAATTCTTTTGAAATCTTTATTTACTTTCACAACCATTATCTCAGCCTATCTCGTATTGTCTCTTATGCCCTCCTAAGCGGAATAATAATTTAACTTTCCTTTGAAATATGATAAAATGCTCATTTTATCATTTAATGAAGATAAGATTTCAATTTGAACGGAAAAAAGAGATTGTAAATTACTAAAACTGGATGTTTAAACGGAGAAATCTGATTCCTCAGAGCCACTGGAAAACAATATTTTTAGAAAAATGTTTCAAATAAAATAGTTCGTTTCTATTTATATTTTAAAAAAATCGTTATAACCATTTTCGAAACAATTCCAAAAACCTATGCTGTAAAAGTGCACTTCCGGTAAACCAGTGTGTATTAATATTATATAAGTGGTAAAGCGTCATATTATACTGAATTGGTACTTTACAGGTGGAGCATAACGCTACTGTTCCTTTTCCTGGGAAAATGAATCATGTAAATATGATAGGCATTTTGTTGGTGTTAGATAGTATACGAAGCTTATAGAAAATCGTAGGAGCCGTTTTCGAGCCGAAATCACGAAAACTGAAAAACCATTCTGTACAGAAGCACTTTCAGAAGATGGAATTTGCCCGAAAGCTTGGTGTCTGATGCGGCGATAGTACCTAAACAGAATACCAAGTTTGTGCTTCCTGCGACTTTTCGTTTTTGAGATTATTTTCATAATCATATACCCACTCACATACAAGCCTTCAAACATTTTTTCATATTCAGAGGACCCCAAAAAATGTAGTTCCTGTGAAAACAATTTCGAAAATCTAGCACGATCGCAATACTTCCTCTTATTAGGAGTAAGAGAAAAGAAAAAAGACTCTAAACGAGGGAAGGACTTATAGCAGCCATTAAATCTGGGAAAACTGTGCTGATTGGATCACTTGCCATAGAATGATTGAGAATAAAGCCCCGCAGTAAGATTTTTGAAGCTGATCCAGACGCCAGAAGACCAAAAGTGAAGGACCGAGGTTGCACTGCTTGCACAAATAAGATCTAAGGAAGATGGACAAGACAAGAAGACGATGAGTTACAGTCAGGACGATTGGGAAACAGTGTAGGTCCGAATTCCAATAATTTGTATTCCCGAATTCATCTAGTGAATATTTTACACACGTATTTCTTTGTTAAAACCACAGAAAAAGGAAACATTTTGTTTGTAATGCCCATTGTTATCTGTGTTTTATTAAAATAAATAACACCAAAAAATAAGTTGATTATTTAACTCACATTTTTGTAAGTAACTATGTGGTTTAATCCTTACGCATTGTCTAGTGGCTAGCGTTCTCGCCTTTCGTGCGAGAATTCAGGGTTCGATTCCCTTGAGGGCAAAGTCCGTGTTGAACCAGCACCGAGATAAAAAGGAAAGGAAGCACAGTTAATAGCGTTGGGCTCCTGCAGGAGCCGCTACCTTATCACCTCCAGGCATGATTCTCTTAACCAAAAGTTGATAGAAGAAGTTAAGGCTGACCATGTACTTGGCATGCCTACCGATAGGATGATTCCCAGGCTTTATTTTCAAAGGAACTTACACATTGTTATACCGATCAGGGATGTATTGGACAGGGGTCCCCTCTAGTCGGTAACTCGGTCTGGTAAACAGACGGCTCTAAAACTCCGACTGGGGTCGGAGCTGGGGTCTAAAGTTAAGATTAAGGCCAGGCTAGGGAAGTACGCCACGGTCTTTCAGGCCGAAGTTGTGGCGTTACAACTCTGCGCTAACGAGATTATAAAGCAAGGGTTAAAGGGTAGAATAGTGGCCATACAGACCGATAGTCAGGCACCCCTGAAGGCACTTTCCTCACACCAAATAGTCTCAGACTGGTATGGGACTGCCTATCTGCCCTAACCGAGATGGGTGCTCAGAACAGGTGACACTCGTCTGGGTGCCGGGTCATGCGAGGTTCCTTAGCAAAGAAAGGACGGACGCCCTGGCGAGGGAGGGCTCGAAAGATACCTTTATAAGCCCAGAGCCCTTCTGCGGGTTGCCCAGGAGCCTCATTCACGCTTCTATCAAGGAATGGTTAGAAGACCAGCGTCTCCGATAGTGGGAAAGTATGCCAGGGTAGAGGCAGGCTAAACTCTTCACTAAGAGACATTTGCCTAAATTTACCAAGGACCTACTGAGCCATAGCCGAAGGGATATAAGGCTAATAGTGGGTCTACTAACAGGGCATTGTAGGCTGAATAGGCACAGGCACCATTTATTACTTTATGAGTGTGCCGGTCTGGCGAGAACAAGGTTTCTTCAATTGGGGACTAGCAATCCCGAAGCCACGAGCTTCATGACGGAGCCACTTTCAGCTTTGCTAGGCCTGATTAAGACAGCGAAGCTGAGGGATGTGCTGTAAACCCAGGGGACCCACAATAGACCTCTCAATGAAGGTCGCAGTGGAATGTGGCCTGGCCCTCCTCAAATTAATCTAATCTACAGTTAGTAGCGCCCCAGGTAGCGAAGGCCTGAACTAACGGCGTAGGAAATGCGGCGTGCTTACTACAAGCCTCCCAATTCAAATCGCCGTCTGGCAAGTCTTGGCCCTTCATGGCTGTTGCATAGGGTTTAGGGTTTTAACTATGTGGTTTATCAATAATGACAAACAAAATTATAAAAATACAAATAAAAAACTCCATGATTTAGAATAAAAAATACGAATAATTATATTCTGAATTCTTTATATCGATTATTATTTAGTACCACAAAGTAATCAATAAATGCTACTGACCATTCTATATTCATATGGCATAAATACAGTGTAAGCATCATCATTCACTAATTTACAAGTCATGTATAATCGGCAGTATTCATTTTCGATATTGAAATACTTTGCGCCGAGCACGGCTTGGAAGAATTACTAAAGGAGTCAAAGACTCCTACCATTGTCTTGGGGGGGGGGGGGTCATAAAGTTTTAACGCTGTAAATTCCGTACAACTTCCTAAAATAATTTTTTTTTTCAGCAAATTTTAAATAAAGGTGATACCTTTCTATCTATAAAAGGGCGAAGCTAAAGGATATGGGATCCATATATAGGGGATCCACAATAGATCTCTTAGAGTAGGTCGCGGTGGAACGAGGCTAGCCTCCCCTCTTATCACTGTAATCTAATTTAATCTAGGCAGCAAGTCTAGCAAGTTGAGACTTGAGGGTAATGCGAACAGTTCCCCCCTCCCACAAATTAATTTTCCCAAGAAAATTGTTTCAAATGAAAGTGTCAGGTATCCATGTGTGAAGTTAGTATAAGTAGCATTAAAAAAAAAAATCGTTGGAGCCATTTTCTAGAAAATCGCTAAAAATAGAAAAACCCAGTAAGGATCCATTAAGGAGGAAGACACAAACTTTCCTTATTACTTACTAATTTACTTATTTTCTGTGAGAATCGCGTAATAATTTGGATTGAATAAAGTAAGTATTTAATTAGAAAAGTAATAATGCTTAGTAAGAGGCAGTCATGTGACTGTTTCACACAGAATTTTAGTCTACAGAGTACAGACATAAGAAATATTCTAGTAAGACAGTGTAAAAATGGTAATATTTAAAATACAATTTTAGCGATAAGTAGAAAGTGACAAATAGTAATTTTAATGTAGAAGGGATGGAAGGTGACCTTCACGGCCATATTGTCAGGGTATTACTTTGTTCAATAACTTTTTATTTTTATTTTAAAAAGTTAGTTTCAGTATGTTTACCTCCATATCATAAAGTAGGGAGGCCCGGTTCATTGACACCGCTAGATTCAGTAAGTAATGTTAACCAACTTATTGATTTAATCGCTTTGTTTATTTTCTTTTTTTGTGTTTGTGAGTTTGTTTGTAATGAATTTTAGATGTAAATTACTCATTCCTTTTGGAAAAGGGCGATGAAGAGGGTTCCGGTACTTTAAGATAAAGATGGCAGTGATCTGTACTTGTTAAAAAGATCATTAAAAAAGACAATTGTATATTTTGATTACATCAATATTTTTCTGTAACAGTTGACAAAAGAAACAGTTGATGCAAATAATATTTGAAAAGGCTTAGGTGTTTCTGTGAATGGAACCTAAAATTTTTTATCCTTCATTGGAAGAATATAATAATGATAATTGGACGAGAGGTTTGTTTCAGATGTATTCAAAAATCTCTAACTATGGTAACTTGAGGTAATCTATTATTAGCAATGTGATAATTAAAACAAATTTTATTTTTAGCTCTATAGAAAGTAATTAGAGAGCATTTGTCAATATTTAGTCACATGTCATCAATTTCGCACCATTCTAATAAAGAATTTAAATTATTTTGAAGGTTGATGGCATCCTGGAGATTATTAATGTGGAAAAAATTTTTAGTCGTTGGCAAACAGAAGAGTATTACTGCTTTTAAAAATATCAAACAACATCGCTTATGAACAATTTGAAAAGGTTAGGTCTGATGCTTGGGAAACTCCCAGAAGTTGCTTCAGTTTTTTCGAAAATATTTGAACCAATTTTGACAGAAAGAATCGATTATCTAAATAGATGGAAACCAACTTAGCATTATATTAGAAAAACCATAATATTTAAGTTTATGGATCAAAGTTTGCAGGTATATATTGGTTACTGTCATTTGGTAGGTTGGTCAATTGTTCTCAAGAAGTGTTTTTTATTAAGACATAATTTCATTGGATAAAGGCCGGGAAAGAAGACTCAATAGGAAATTGACCTCAGTTCAGGAGCCAGTTGACATTGGATAATTTAATGATTGCCATTAGATTAGAGTATAGAGCTATCTATTATTTGCTATAGTTGGAGGTACAATACACCAAGAATTCACAATAGTAAATTCCTATAGAATAAGTCTGGCACCCCTTCTACTTATTGAAGATATAAATGGTTTGTAAATGACAAAATAAAGATAAACTACCATTAATTTATTTTAAACAATGAATAACAATCAAATACATAATGTAATTGATATAATGTGTTTCTTATCGATATCTCCAGACTGATGTCAGGACATGTGAATTATAAACTGATTTCTGTAAAGAAGTATTAGGCCCACTTTTGTTTTTTATTACTTTTATGGGACAATGCAATTAAATTTTTACTTTCCCTTTCACTTATGCTAGAACTTGTGTTTTCCAGGTTTTGAGACCACCCCTCCCGAATCCGCGAGTAGTATTTCTAAAAAGGAACTGATCTAAGTTCGCACAAAAATTATGAATAAAAGAAATTTATCAGGGAAACATTATATTATTAGGGACTGTGTGGCTCTTGGAAGAGACTGGACTGGTCTACGGAGAAACCTGCCAACACTTGACCAATGCTTTCCTGTGGAAGAATAGGGCTCAGTTTCGTCATGAGAGCCATTCCTCTATCGCTGGAGACCTTCCAGAGCGCGGAACCTTCCAAGAGTACATCCGGGGCCAACAAACCTTAAACTCTGCCCTGCGAAGTAGTGTTAAGGGGAGATCAGTAGGGATCGAAAACAGAAGGTAAGCAGAGACTGCTGGAGCGAAAGAGCCGAATAGTTAGCGATTTACAAGAGCTAAGTCTGCGGCTTCGTTCAGTATGCTGCTCGGTAATGACTTCAGAACCATTTGCACAGTATAGGTGAGCAACTCCGTTATTAGGTCCTCTATCCTAGTACAAGTTAGGAACATTTAACGTGATGACGCTTGCTCTGCTATGGAAGACATATATCTTACAATATATCTATTACAACGTACTGCAGATGTCATATGTCCGAAGTTAAAACATACATTTGAGTAGACTTGGCTTCAAGCAGATTTCTTATTATGTTAATGTATTACAGAAAAAAGAAACTTCATAAGAGGAAGACTCCTATTTAGAAGGAGCAATTAAAGCATCAATACCTACAAAGTAAATTCTTGGCTGGTATGGAAGAGTATTGAAGCTCTCGTCGGCGAGAGCAACTCCAACAAGAGCTCATTTTATGATAGTGTCAGCGCATACAGAGATATGATCAATGAAAATTGGATAAATTTGACCCGGAAAGTCTCGAATAGATCTTTTATTGTGTCTGGAAGCTTTCTGCGACCCTGGGTAGTTCTAGGCTTGGGTTCGTAGCGCCTAGTTGAATGGCTAATGCTGTTGTTTTTGTTGTGTACAGTGTGAGGAATAAGATGCTTGTGATGATTAGCACAAGTCTGGTGGAAGAATCGCACAGGCAAGCAAACATATTTATTAAAGGATCTTCGCAAGTTTCAGAGCAAGAGTTATATAGTAGGGCTATAGGTCTTACGAACTTGTAGGCTTACAAAACATATGATCCTTTTACGCTGACCGACAACGATCTTTAGGCTAAGGAGGACACAATGCTAACATTGCGAGGCCATCCTGGCTAGAGCGAGAATCTTCCAACTGGACAATCCGGAAGAACCTCTCAGGCGGCTTTTAGGGCCTGCTAATGAGAATAAAATTTGCATTAATGATCTGAATCAGTAATTAAAGGCAGTTAACCGGATAAAGCTTCCAGTAGACCTAAATGGGTGGCCGTGATTCTGAGCCGTTCGTACCACTTGTTATGCTTCTATTCTATTTCGTTTTATAGTCTTACTGATTCATATTTTAATACATCTTTACGAATACACATCAGTAAAGAATTCGTTAACTATGGCAGCCGGATGATAATTGAACCATGAACATAAATGGAATAATAAATATTATCCTTCATCAACATTAATAGCTTTTTATTCATTAGTGCTATTTAATTTGAGTTGTTATTGTCGGCTAGCTGTAATAGTCTCCATATTTATAACATGTTATTTAACTTGATAGGCTATTTTCTCACCACCAAATGTTTCTAACTACTGAAACACGGAGACCTTGAATGAGATAGTGATGTTTCGTGTGTACAAATGAATTCTTTACTGATGTATTATTTTTTAGTTAAGGCAGCATTGAATAGTTATTACAGTGGAGTGTAATCTCATTACACAAATATGTAAATTACAGTCTAATCTGTTTTCACATTATAATAGATAATTGTTTTCATTATTCCACCTAATCGGTTTGATTTATTTAAATCAAATTAAACAATCAATCTTTTAGTGAGCCTAGCTAAATGACCAAGGCTGTTGATTTTAGTGTGGACCATGTTTAAGGGTAAGATGACTGACGATTGGTTTGGTAAACTAAAATTACGCTATAGCCATATTACGTCAACACGCTTCCCTGCTGTTTTTATTGTGGACCATTTTTAAGGGTAAGATGACTGAAGATTGGTTTGGTAAATTAAAATTACCCTACAGCCGTATTACTCAATACGCTTCCCTATATTCAAGCCTATCTGTACGACATCACCATTTGCTACTTTATAAGCGGCGCTTCTGTTGTCGCAAGCGCAGAGGTAGTTTTTGAAATCTTCCTTGTAAGTGGGTCATGAATTTATAGAAACCTTCCCAGACGTTTCACAAGATTCAATTCAAATGAGGTGACCTTTATCATTATTTGGCAACTTTACCATCTGATGTGAAACACTCACATGGGTTTCTTTTGCTCAAATTAATATACTTTATGTAATCAAGACATTTTCTTTAAAATTGCGTTTAGTTGGGCTGGCCATAAAAATGTTGGTGGGGATTTTAATTGTATACCTGACGGACTTTATGTAGAGCGCTCTGTGGCAAAACTAAGTAAGCCTATTCAAATTTAATTTTAAGCTGACACCTCTCCCCATGCCCCTCTAAAATCAATGTTTTCGTAAAAATGTTAAAAAAAACTTTTCGTTTTTGAGATATTCTGTTTACATAAAAACACACACACATTGTGGGCTCATCAGCGCAGCGTTGGAGCTTGGGAGTAACTTTGGAGTAATTCTGTTACCGGTGTATTGACAAGGGAGTTCTTCCCTTCAGTATCATCTCGCCTTGAACTACAACACTGTAGAATTACTTATCGGCTAACCCAGTTGCTTTCGGGTCATGGGAAAATAGCAGCGCATCTTCCTAGATTCAATATTATCACATCCCCGGCCTGCTCGTGTGATCAGCTCTCGGCTCAGACGGTGGATTATCTCCTGTGGGACTGTTCCTGCTTGCTTCCTTCGAGGGCAGTTCTAATGAAACGTATAATTACCCAGTCAGGAGGTTGGCCTCCTAGCAAGTCGCTACTGTTTCAAATTGAATTCTTTAAATATTTTATGGAATTTATTAATGATATATTTAAATTTCTTAATGACTAAAAAAAAATTAATTAAGAAAATAATAAATAAAAATTGAAAATAATAAATAAATAGCAACTTTCAAGAGAGATTTAGGATATAATTGGTATTTATTTACTGATAGTGTTGATGGAGAAAACTGTCAATGTTCAGAGTGAATTAATTTACAGATATACTCATAGCCATGTACCTACTTTTAATGTTTTTAATGTTTTAATTCTCTGTAAATTATATTATTTTGTATTATGTAATTTTGTAAATTTCATGTAGTGCTCTTTGAGCGGAGCATGATGGAAAATAAAAAAGTAATAAAACAAAACACACACACACAAACACACCTACCCCCCCATATATCTACAGACCATTCTCTAAAAACATTTTTTTCGAGTTCGGGGGCCCTAAAACATGTATTTCCGATGAAAACAAAATTTCGAAAATTTGACACGATCTCTTCAGGAGTAAGAGAAATAAAAAATTATAAGTTTGAAGAAAGTTGTCCCGAAATGCTGTAACTAACTGGTGTAAGAGCAAGTATTGCGGTCGTGTCAAATTTTTTAAGTTGAATTTTTACCGGAAATACATGTATTGAGGTCCCCTCTGAGCCCGTGAAAGTAGTTTTTAGAGATTGTTCTGTGTGTGAGTGTGTGTATGTGTGTGTATATGGCCAATCGGAAAATCGCAGGAAGTTGAACTTGGTATTTCATTCAGGTAGGGTTTATCAGGTGAAGCGACAATAAGGTTTTGGCGAAAATCGGTCAACTTTAAAAGCACTAATCGGTAGCACTTTAATAAATAGTGAAGAACAATAGAATATTCCCGAGAAAATTCACTTGAAGGATGTTGTGGGTGAGAGGGGGGACGTTAGGCTTTCCTCTAAAATGCCATTTAAATATATATTATACGTCATCTCTCATCTACATAATTTTAATAAGAATATTAGGCCAAAATTCCGAGTTTGAAGAATCGGTTTACCAAATGTGCGACGTTTATTGTTATATTTCGAATGCGCAATATGGAATTTGTAGGTAATAATTGCATAAATAAATCAGTCAATCAAAACTATGTAATTTCCGGAAAGAGAAAGTTGTGTGAGTGTTTCACAACAGATTTTTTTTTTATTAATAAATAAATATTATTATAAACATCGTTCATAATACAGAATAGTATTGGCTTCATTCCAAAATTGTGACGTTAGGAGGCGCTACCAGTCTACTCTGCATGTTTACTACTTCAGTGAAGTAACCCATACCCAGTGCAGCCAACTTGAGCATGTAAATATTTACCTATGTTTACACAACCTTGTCAGTTCGGTTGGTATTTTTTCCCTCCTTTTGTTATACTTGTACATATAATCTCTAAAGAAAAAAAGTAGTAAAAAAAATACCTACTTATCGAACGGAATACTGGGTTGGAGAAACAACTTTCGAATAAGTGGTTGGAATTTGTAGTGATGAAAAAAGAACTGCTTTTTTTTTGGTAATTATCGATCGTCTTCCGGCGTTCGCTTATCTCCAGGTTGTCTGGAAATATTAAGACAACAGCCTGAAATCCTCGACTATTTGGTTTATATAGAAGTTGTTACCCTTGTTGTGGAGAAAATTCACAGTACATGATATATTTTCACTATGATCGACTGGACTTTACTGTATAACCTTTTAGCACTTTAATACGCCTATGAAATGTCCAAAACCACATCTACTCTTACAGGTACAACTGCCCGCTCCATACAACTTTTTTATTAAATCACCGCCTTTTATATCATCAGCATGGTAGCTGTTTTATTGCTTTTTTGACATGAGTTCTCAAAACATTAACAAATAGGTATTATGATCTTTTAGGTTTCCGCGGCTATTTTCATGAAAAACACTTGGGTTTCCGGGTTGAGACCGCGTCACTGGTTTGCTAAAAACCAATGTTTCGTCCATGTTGCAATGAGCCTCTACAGGGTCGTTACATCTTGACAGCCAATAAGGCACTGAGCCCTGGTAGAGAAGGGGCGTGGCTCCTTCCTCCGCCATCTTGACGGCCTTTTTCTCTTTCCTCCTTCCTGCGGACTTTTCGTTTTTTTTCGATATTCTGTTACACACAGAGCCACATAGACCATTCACTGAAAACATTTTCCGTCTTCAGGGGACCACAAAAAACATGTATTTCCGGTGAAAACTCAATTTCCAAAATTAGACATGATCGCATTACTTGCTATTATAGCAGTAAGAGAAGGTAATGTTATAAATCCCAACATAGTAATTTCCTATGATCATTTCATACTTCATTTTCATAGAAGATTGTGTTGCGAGAGTAATATGTACAATCCTAACAATAAAAATAAGAATTATTTTGCATACTTGAAAGTTCAGGGACATGCAAATTGTTATCTAACTACACTCCCCCGACCATTCCGTTTTATGTATTGTTCTTTTGTAGAATTCTTATTGTTTAGTATTTTTGTATGTTTGTAGTACCGCTATGGTAAACCTATTTTAGTTATAATGTTCCGCTGTAGATGAACAACAAAACTGTGGCCATCTTTTGGGTGAATTAGCTGTCACGGGCATGTTTTTTTTTTCTTGCTATCACGGTCATTACTTCGATTATGTAATCATTGTAAATAAAACATCGTGTAAGTGTTTCATACAGGTATAAATATAAATATATAAATCTGTTCTGAAACATTTACACGTCATTCTCATGTTGCAAATTACATAATTGACATATTTTCTTCAAACTTACCATTTTAAAAGGTTTAGCTATCTCCAATGGTCATATCAATTGGAGAATCTAAACATAATAATACATCTGAAGGAAATGTGACCTCCCCAGCTCCCCCAGAACGTCTCTACAATCAATTTGCTGAAAATGTAATATAGTTATTATTATTTTCTGTGGGGAGGGACCAAGCCCCTATCCTATCCAAAGGCCTTCAGGGCCCATATAGTTACCCCAAAATTCGGAGCCTTTTCAGTGCACTGCCGGCCTCCGGACAGTGTTCTCTCGTTACAGACAACACTGTCCATCACCGGACAGTGAGCTGTAAGAGGCTCCCAGGAAGAAAAAATCTAAGGGTAGCAGCTGGACTCGAACCCGGGACCGCCGCATTGCTAGTCCAGCGTGCTACCACTGAGCTAATCCCTTCCCTATGTAATATAGTTAGTAGGTATGCCAAGTTAAATGAAACCTGATAGTGTGTTTATGGAGAGGGTTACAAAAAACTGTTCAGTCAAGTTGCACTTCCGGTATACCAATTTTTTTCAAACTCGGACTTTTGACTTCACATTTCATTGTAATTAATACTATGTAGATGACAGAATGATAATATACTTGTCAACTGAAATAACTCTTTAATGGAAAACATAACCCCCAAAGCCTCCTTAAATGACATTCCCAGGGAAATGTTACAAATAAAAGTTGTAGCTCTTCAAATGTGTAGTTAACATTCCAAATTTAAAGAAAATCGTTAGAGCCGATTTTGAGAAAATCTCTAAAACTGAAAAATCCATTCAATAGGAGTCACTTCCGGTTGACATCCACACATACCTGTATTCAAACACGCACACATACACAGACCTATTTCTAAAAACCACTTTAGACATGGATGGGTCTTAATATCAAGTTCGGTGGAAACTCGATATCCAAAATTTGACACGATCGCAATACTTCCTCTAACAGACAGTAAGAGAGCAGTAACATATAACAAACCAGGATTCAATGGGATATGTGACTGCCAGACTCATCTGGTACATTAACTGCTTATCACTTCTTGAAATTCAATGCCTTCTGTTGCGCATAAAAAAACCTAAGAGTTTCTGCTACGATATTTACCTTTATCTGTTGCATTTCGTTCTGGTGTCTAAATATAAAGTTTGAATTTACCGCAGTTTGCCGATTGTTGTATTATGAATTGATCATTATTCTAAAAAACATTATTTACGTATTCTGGGGTCGACATATACAAGAACATAGAAGCTGGTTCCTTTATTATGGCTATGTTTGTACATAATATGTTACACGTCTGTACATGAAGGATTGTGGAAGTGAATGGGTTTAGTAGGGTGGTGAACTCAAGATTACCATCGGATATCCTAAACTCAAGTAGTTGTAAACATCAACTTAACTCAGCAGACTCTATAATATAGTCAACTTGCTATTGTTAAACAAGAATACCCGCAGATTTAGTAAACTTCCTTGCAATGATTAGAACTTGTACTCGTACTAAACGTTATTTTGAAAACGTTTATGTTTTGCGTTTCCGAACAAACGTCAAAGGCATGCGACATTATATACAGCTGAGATTCCGCCTCTGTACCCGCACATTAGCTATGACTCTAACCATGACCTTGGGCAGAGTTTTGTAATACACGGACTGCTCTCGGCAAATCGTCAGTTATCCAGGCTCTACCGCAATACTTTGACCGCTATTTTGAATAGATATTATATGTTAGACGTCCAGTGTTGAAAATTTTGCTATTTCGGACAATCGAGGAAGTAGTTTAGTTATTTACAAAATGGTATTTCAATAATTCTAGGAAGGTAACACGTTAAACAACAATAGAAAATTGATTACTTATGTTGTTTATATTTACAATTTCATAATAAAAAAACATTACTAATGACGTAACACTCAATTGAAAATAATATTCTCTTTTATTTTCCAATCAACTAATTAAATTAATTTACAAAAAAAGAATACTTTAGTCATTACTATTTTCTGCGCATTTATAAATATATAAAAAAACACTTGAAGCTATATTGTTTTTATTAAAATAGCGAATGACATAGTCACTGAATAATGTATGTTTTTTGTTTGTTTTTTTACTACTCAGTGGTATTTAATTACTGACATTTAAAATAGGAAATGAGTAAATGAATGAAATAATTTTAAGTCGACGAGTATTTTCCGATTGACAAATCTGTCCGGTGTGAAAAATCTGGTGTGATACACTCACATAATTTTCTCTTACTCCAGTTCACAAAATTGTAATTGACAAATTTTATAGTTAGTATACCAAATTTAATGAAATTCGTCCGTGCTTTTATGGGAGAAAGTCGCGAAAACTGAAAAAACTGTTCAGTAAATGCGCACTTCCGGTTTACTAATTTTCTTAAAACTCGGAATTTTGGCTATCTATTTAAATCTAATTAATTTTGGTTAGATAGTAGAATTTATTGTATTATCAACTAAGATAGGCACTTTAGATAAAAACATAACCTCACCCCTCCTCCAAAAGTGCCCTTAAATTAATTATTCTCGAGAAATGTTTCAACAAAAGTTGTAGCTTATTATATGTGCAGTTGATAGACAAAGTTTAAAGAAAATAGTTGAAGCCATTTTTTAGAAAATGTGAAAAAAACCTTCAGTAAATTGGTACTTCTGTTTGAGGAATTTTGACAGATATCTTACAGTTCATTCCATCCATGGTGATATCTAAACGGAATATCAAGTTTGAACTTTCACACACACAATCACCATTTTCTTTAAACCAAATTTTTGAACTCAGGGGGACCTTAAAACGTATATTTCCGGTGAAACTCGATATCGAAAATTTGACACGATTACAAATACTTCCTCATACTAACAGTAAGAGAATGTAAAACAATCAATAATTGCGAGAATCGCAATAAGAGAAATTAGAGTGAATGTTTGTCTGCAGATTATTCTTTTCATAATTAGATACTAACGTTTAGTTACCTTAATATTATATAGGTCCTGGATACGTTCAATATATTAATAAGAGCTGTTTGTTTAAAAAAATGTACGGCGCTTTTTTCGAGAAAATCTGGCGTCTAGCAATACTCCCTCTTCAAGCAATAAAGGAATTTAAAAATTGCTACAAGTATCTACAAGGTAACTTAAATTTATCAGCATAATACAACCAACTGGGGCAAACTGTAATCTTCCGTTCAAAGAAAACTCATAAATCTCACAAGGACACAAAGTTAAGACAATAAAAGTATAATAAGATTTAAAGTAAAAGAAATCTTTTTGAGTTACTTTTTTAAAAACTATAGGAATAACATATTGCAGACAAACTAACAAATTTGTCCCCCCTATAAGGAAACAGCTTCTCAGAACAGAAACTTCCGTTAAAAAAAAAGAAAGAAAAAAGAAAACATACAGGGGGCGATTGTCTTAATATATCTCACACCATTCTAGAAATAGATGTACGATACTTTTTACTCCCCCCGAATGTAGACGTTTTACCAAGGGCAACACTGATTCCTTTTAACCTTTCATAAACTAAAACCACTAAATACATTGTTACCAACTTTAGTCATTTTTCAATGTTGACAAAAACAGTTTCTACTTTTTTATATGCACGTATAGAAAAAATAAAGTTTAGATTTTGTAAAAAGTGTAAAAATCTTTTTTTAGTCAGTTAATCATGGGACATTTTGTGAGAAATATATTTTAATTATTTAAAGTTATTCAAAACTTCAAAGTGTCTCATTTTGATTTAGAGTTTCATAGAAATTATTGTGAAGAATGTGGTGTGAAACAGTGGCACAACTTGCTCTAACTGCTATTAATGCACTTACAGACACAACTTGCTCTAACTGCTATTAATGCACTTACAGACACAACTTGCTCTAACTGCTATTAATGCACTTACAGACACAACTTGCTCTAACTGCTATTAATGCACTTACAGACACAACTTGCTCTAACTGCTATTAATGCACTTACAGACACAACTTGCTCTAACTGCTATTAATGCAGTTACAGACATAACTTGCTCTAACTGCTATTAATGCACTTACAGACAGAATGACAATTTTCTTTCAATGTCAAAATTTACTCGTTTGTCCTAACATTGGGGGGGGGCACTAGATACTTATCTACATAGGCAGGTAATAGAAGTGATTACAATTGTAGTCCAGAAGGAAGCTCCAATAATATTTAAAACAACGCAAACATAAATATTTAAAATTTAACGTGTCAGTTTTCATAGAAAATTCCTCCCCCCCCCAATGTTTTTAATTTCCTGTCACAAATAAAAGTGATAGTTCTATATCTGTGCAGTTAGCGTTCCAAGTTTAAAGGAAATCGTTACAGTCATTTTCGAGGAAATTCCAAACAACTCAGCAACATATTCTGTAAAGTCGCACTTCCGGTTAACCGATTTTCTTCAAATTTGAAATTCTATTAATACTTCTAATATATATTAATATTATATATTACACCTGTATTGAAGTACTTTAGAGGAAAACTGTTTCCCTTGAATCCGCCAATCAATTTCCCTGGGAAAATATTTCAAATACAATTGATGGGTTCCGGTATTTTATCCGTCGTAGTATGCATATTTATGTTGTTGCTGAACGGTTTCGGATTTTCATCCATCGTCAGAGCAAATTCACCAAGTTCGTGTAGAGAGTTCACTTCAACTTAATGTTTCTGCTACACTAACACTTGTTGGTTGTATCCACACTCACAACCAACACGTGTGAGTGTAACAGAAACATTAAGTTGAAGTAAAGTCTCTACACGAACTTAGTAACTTTGCTCTGACAATGGATGAAAATCTGAACAATATAAATAAGCATGCTACGATGGATAATATACCAGATGTTATCCAGCACCTTTTCAACAAGTGATAGATATTTAAGTATGTAGATTCTATACCGAAGCTTAATAAAAATTATAGGAGTCATTTTTGAGAAAGAAATTATAGGCGTCAAAGTGAAAGAAAAAAAAATCAGTACAGTCGCACTTGGTGTTGGTTGATGGATTTTGTCCAAAACCTCATGTCAGATGCGCTGGTGGTACTGAAACCAAATACTAAGTTTGAACTTGTTGCGATTTGTTTTTGAGATATGTTGTTCACACACACACGCACACGCACATACACAGAGTGAAAGTGAAACCCTTCGGAAAGACATTTTTTTCTTGTTTAGGACCTTCAAACTATTACCCATCAAAATTCAATTTCGAAAGTGAGACACTATTGCAAAATGATTCCCATTAGTACAAAAGCCCTGAGAAGTAAAAATGAAAATATGTAAGGGTAACAGGTAACATCGTCTTATCTGCTAGAATTCCAACTATATCCTAATGAAATTATTTGCCTAGTACTCTCGGAGCAGTGTGTTAACCATGAACATCCAATTTCTGAACAAGTTCATTTTCAAAGACATAATAACGAAATGCATAGGGAAATGTTGCAACACTTCCTCATAATGCAACGGTTGTTATCCAGATGTCGAGATTTCTTCATTTGTAGATTTTTAAAAACAATTAATTTCCTGAAAATGTCAGACCCTTTATATGCCCTTTTGGTACTGAGGTTTTGTGTCTTCACTTCTAAGTTAATATTGGAATATTCCAAAAGACTGGAAGAGCTGTTCTCTTTCAAGAATATTGTTCTGTCTGAATACCAAGACATATTGAAATCATGGGAAATGAGGAGGTAGATAAGATTGGCCAAATTAAGAGCCTCTCTGTTCCTTTCATTGATCTCTAGTCTGCTATTGGCCTTTCCTTGACTATAAACCTCCTTAATAAGACCTGCGCAGTAGGCCACCAAATAAATAAAATCCAGATAATCCAGAATAAAAGTCTAAGAAAAATAACACCCCCGCTCTGGTTTATCAGAATAATCATATCCATAAACAACTTGGAATTCCAAAAATAAAAGATTATTGAATATGTGGTGAGTCCGCAATGCTGGATAACATCTGGTATTGTATCCATCGTAGCATGCATGTTCCTTTTATTCCTGACCGGTTTCGGACTTTGATCCACCGTCAGAGCAAATTCATCAAGTTCGTGTAGAGAGTTCACTTCAACGTAATGTTTCTGTTACACTCACACTTGTTAGTTTGTTGGTTGTATATACGTAGGGAGGTTATAATTATGTGTGTGTGTGTGTGTGTGTTTAATGACAAAATGGAATTATTATAAACTTATAATAATTATTATATTTTATTTTTTATTTATAATTTAATTATTTATTTATTTATAGTGTATTATTTATTAATTATTATAATTTATAATAATTCAATTTTTCATTAAACACACACACACACACATAGAACCACAACCTTATAACCTCCCCAAATACAACCAAATATATATATATATATATATAAAACCAACAAACCAACAAGTATGAGTGTAACAGAAACATTACGTTGAAGAGAACTCTCTGCACGAACTTGGTGAATTTGCTCTGACGATGGATGAAAATCCGAAACCTGTCAGAAACAAATTGAATGCTGCGACGGATAAAATACCAGATAAAAGATTTTATTGAATACACTTAAAATCTACAACCATTCGGTAAAACCTTTTTTCATCCTCTTAAAACCTTAAAAACAAAGTATCAGTGAAACTCAATTACGAAAATTTGACTCGTTCAGAGCAAATTGGCATTCTATAGAACATTCTAAAATGTGATCTGTGATATTGTAGAAGTAAGAGGAACTAACAAATTAGAACCCGTTTCTTCAAGCGTGTTACGGAGATTGTATTCTGAGATTTAATGGGGTGCCAACCACTAAAAAGGTTAAGGAACCACTGACCCTAACCACTCTAAAACCAAAGGAACATCTTCATAGCTTGAATAATTAATACCATCTCTGTTAACTTCCCCTCTCAATCTAGTAAAGGAGGAAGGAAATGCCCCAGGTATTCAGGGATACAGTCCAAGAGTGTACATACTGACATCCATAACACCCACACACTATAGTCGGAGCTCTATAGTATGGAGTTGCTGAGTACACCCAAATGGGGTTTAGCGTACCCAAATTGGCAACAGTGTACCCACAAAGGTGCGCTCACAATAGATCTTATAGATACGGTAGTAGATTTAGCTTTGTAGCCAGCCATCTCTCTTCTCTGTAAATAGCTTCTCTCAGAATTACTTCAGCATAGTCATTGTATTAGAATACAATAGACTCGAATGTATTTGAATTGGAATAACTTATAATAAGGTTTTAGGAAGCTGCGGCACCCTCCTCAAATGTGCACGGGGCCCCATAGAAATCTAATATAAATGAAAATTATAATAACTTTTACTAAACTTGATTCAGAGTTTGCTTTTTCGATCCCAAAATGCTAATATCATTCTGAACTAAAGACCGTCTCCTCCCTCTCTTCTATCCCTGAACCGTTATTTTAACCTTCGTTCACCTATTCCTCATAAAAATCTCTAACAATCGGAGAAAACGTAAGAGGGCCATAACTTAGCTGGTACAGTTTCTACTTTCTCACATCGCTCTAAGAGTAAGTCAGAGCAATCATGGATAGTTTTGGAATTTGACTTTTTAACCAGAAAATCTACATTTTGGGGTCCACTGAATAGGAAACAGCGAAATTAAGTGAACTGTCGAGTTTGCGACTGCTAAAAAACGCAGGAAACGGTAATTTGAAACGTTGAAAGTTGTTCTATTTCTCTCTCTCTCACACACACATATCCAATGAACAAGAGTGTGGGGGAGAAAGAAAGAGAGAAAGATCGAGGAAATGCGAAAGTCAGAGAAACTAATCACTAAAACATTTTTATTTTCTCTTAGTTCTGGTAAAATCATGTCAAATTTTCCGTATCAAGTTTTCACCGGAAATACACGTTTTGTTATGTTCAGAGTTTAACAGAAAGTAGATTTTAAAAATTGGTCCGAGTATGTGTGTGGTCAGCATAACTCAGATGGAAAATCGTACAAATTCATAACCTAAAAATTTCAATATTAAAATTTCGTTTAAGTTTTACCAGAGTATTCGCCAGTATTCGCCAACTGAAATTTCTTGAATTTTACTCGAAAACTGCTCCTGATTTGGTTTATACTTGGTATGTCCAACTAACTATACATATAATGAGCTTTGTAGCTGTGTTTGAAACAGTTTTCCGGGAAAATTCTTTTTAAGCGGGATTTTGGATGGCGGGATGAAGTTAGGCTTTCCTAAGTTTTGTCCAAAACCTTATTATTAAGTCCTTGGTGGAACTAAAACATAATTTTAAATTTGAACTTTCTGCGATTTTCCATTGAGTTGTGACCACACTCACATGCACAGACCAATTTCTAAAATCCACTTATTCTGACTTAGGGGACCTCAAGACGACTTCCGGTGAAAACTCTATATCGAAAATTTGGACCGATCATAATACTTATTCTTAAAGGAGTAAGAGAAAGTAAAAAAAAATTGGTAAGAAGTAAGAAGACAGTTTTACACAGTGATTTCTCAATAGAAAACAGAGGTCGCAGCTGTAAAATTTCGATTTACAAAATAAAATTGCAAACTAGATAGAGTGGTTATTAGAAAATTCAATTTTTAGTTTTAAATGTCACAAAATGAAAGTTTTACTATATGTTCAGACATCAACTCTGGCTGTATTCAATTACTAATTTTTGACTATCTCCAACCTAACCTAGATCTGTGATTAAATCTTGTCTGATTATCTACATCGGGCGCTAGATGGCATTTTAACTTCTACCCTTTCCAAAGTAGTTAATGTTCTCCTGCTTAATGTCTTTTAGGGAAATTTGGACTAGGATGGAGATATCTATGGAGGATATTAGCTCGAAGCTGTAATATTAAAAAAAAAAAAAATCCTACATGTTTTACTTGTATATTAAGGTCGGACTAAAGAATTAAGAAAGAGAAAAAAATCGATTTAACCTTAATGATTGATAATGATAATGTCAATACATGTATACGATGTGTCATGTACGTTGTTTCTCTCTACTCGTTAAATCTTTGTTTACTCACTCCTCAATCTCAAGAAATTCTCACATCGTTTTTGGTTCAGTTTAATTATTTATAGATGTACTAATATATAACTGACAAGAATTACAAGAGAATTGGTTTAAATAGTCTTGCATATCTACTAAATATTAAAACAAATTTTTTTTTTAATTTAAGGCGCGTCAACATCTATGGTTATTGGCGCCCGGAGCCTTCTTAGTGCACTGCCGGCCTCCCGGACAGGTGTTGACAACAATGTCCATCACCGGACAATGAGCTCCTAGGAGCTAGGAGGGGCTCCTAGGAAGAAAAATTGTAAGGGGAGCGGAGCTGGGCAGTGGTCCATTGCGCTAACTACTCTAAGCTAATTCCTTCCCTTAAAACAAGTTACGTCCCATTTTATTATTAGGAGAAAGTCGTGTGAGTGTTTCAACCCAGATTTTGAATTTCTCTTACTCCCATAAGTAAGAGGAAGTATTGTGATCGTCAAATTTTTGAAATTGATTTTTTACCGGAAACACATGTTCTGTGGTCCCATGAGTATGACAAAAGTTTTCAGTGAAAACGAAAAACTACAGGAAGCTCAAACCGGATATTCTGTTTTAATACCACCGCATCTGAGAAGAAGATTTTGGCCACAACCATCAACCAGGAAATGCGACATTAAGGATTTTTTTTTGGTGATTTTACGAAAACGGTTCCAAATGATTTCCTTTAAACTTCCTATAATTTCTACACACATCAATAACCTATCACTTTTGTTTGAAACATTTCCCCAGGAAAATCGATTTTTTTTGGAGGGTTCTGTGAGAATATTACGCTTCTTCTAAATTATTATGTTTTCCTCTATTTGAAGAAAATTGGTTAACCGGAAGTGCGACTTTACAGTAAAGGTTTTTGCACATTTTGGAATGTTAACGGAAACGGCTACAATGATTTTCTTTAAACTTGGACTGCTCACTGCACAGGGTAAAGGCCTATCACTTTTATTTGAAACATTTGTCCGTAAAATTGATTTTAAAGGGTTTTGGGGGGGGGTGTAGGTATTTGTGAGTTAGGTTTAAATTTTAACTTGTCTTGGTTTTGACAGACTGGGCACGCGCGTTCCATACCACATAACTCCGCTCAGTTCATGCTCATGTATAAACCCTATTATGGCCAATTTATTATGGCCAGCCCAATTAAACATTGTAAACCTAGCATTTTTAAAGAAAATATGTTAATTAAATTTTGTGTTAATTGGAGTGAGAGAAAGTTATGTATATGTTTCATAACATAGGTTTTTTATTTTTTGCGATATGTATTTTGTTCTAACAATTTAATAGTTGGTTGAACTAGAAATGATTGTGAATATTACATAGAAAACTGAAGTTCCACTGGATCTGTAGATATTAATAACATTTGTAAAGTGAACGAACCAGAGGCTCTCTCTTGGAAATGCAATACTTTCTAAATATTTACCTCTATAATCCTGACATTTACCTTTCCACAGCCGTTTATGACCTTTTTTCTACGGGAGGAGGGAAGTAGTGTGTATTTGAATTATTTAAAGCCATTGTACTAACCACTAATAATTGTCAATACAATTAATTATTCATCCTTCTGGAAACATTGTCTACTAAAAAGGAGCAAAATGACGGAGTTTTCTATTTTCCATTTTATCGTCCCTTCCTGCTGTAGTGGGAAATGTATTTCAAAAAATATTTGTTTTGAAGTTTTCTGAGATCGAAAAAATCTGGTGTGAAACACTCACACGACTTTCTCTTACTCTAATTAGTAAAATTTAATCAAGAAATTTTCCACACAATGTTTACTTGGGCTGGCTATATAAAATTGGTGGTGGGAATCATACTTGTACACCTTAGTGGCCTTATGTAGAGCGCACTACGTCAAAACCGAGAAAACTAGTGCGAATTTAAATTTAAACTAACAGACTAACCCCTCAACAATTTTGTACCCCTTGTTGATTGTACCCTTCTACAATTTTTTTTAGAAAACTATTTTAAATAAGTGTGTTACGTTTCTATCTATGCAGTAAAGAGCTCCAAGATTAAAGAAAATCTTTGCAACCTTCTTGGAGAAAATTCCAAAAAAACTCCAAAACCTATTCTGTAAAACCTCACTTCCGGTAATAATATACTATAGTGAAGCGGTACTTTAGAGGGAACGCTACTGTACCTCAGATTCCCCTCCCTCACAAAAACAATTTTTCCAGAAATATTTTCAAATAAAAGTGATAGGATTTATGGGTACACATAGTGTGCAAAGTTTACAGAAAATCACGAAAACCTGAAAAAAAAAATTAGTAAAATCAGACTTCCGGTATTTCGCCCGAAATCTTAATGTCTGATGTGGTGGTTGTACCTAAACCGAATACCAAGTTTTCAGCTTCCTGTGATTTTGCGTTTTTAGATATTCTGTTAACACATACACCCAACATACACACACACACATACATACACACACACACACACACATTTGGTAAAACATTTTTTTCGTATTCACGGTACCTACCTCAAAACATTCATTTCCGGTGAAAACTCAATTACGAAAATCTAGCACGATCTCAATACTTCCTCTAGTAAGAGGAAATAATTTCTAGTAAGAAAGTAAACAAATGTTTTTAACTGATGTTCTTGTGTGTGTGTGAACAAAATGTCTTATAAACGAAAAATTGCTGGCATTTTGAAATTCTGTTTAGGTTCTGACTAGAATATACAGGATATATATATCAATGTATTTCTAAAATTTCAAAATTTAAATAAAAATCGGTTAACCCGAAATGCGTAATTAATTTAGAATAGATTTCTGAATTTTCGTAAAAATGGCTTTATTAGTTTTCTTTTAACTGGTTATGCTTGCTGCAAAAAACCTCTCACTTTTATTTGTAATATGTTTCTGTAAAAATTGATTTCAGGGATTCCTGGCGGTGGGGGAGGGGGGATTGTGAGTTAACCAGCTTTATTTATTCTTCAAATAACGACCAACTAAACGTTTAATAAGTATTGCAAATTTAAAAAGAAAATGGTAATGATGGCTGTGAGACAAAGTCGTGTGGACTTCCGTATCAGACTTTTCTGAGAAAGAAGAGCGATTTATTTATAATTGAACTATTTAATGCCATTTGTACTTTACACTAATTATTATCGATACAATTAGTCAACCATTACAAAATTATAGAATCTGCAAAATGTTCACTAGTCAAAGCAAAATAACGGAAATTTCTAAATAGGAACGGAGAGTTCCTTTTTTCTGCTTAAAACATTTTGAAATAACCGTTTAAAACAAATTTTATCGGTATTTGCTTTCTTTCTTTTTTCTCGTTTTTTCAATGTGAACAACAGTTAGATAGCATTGAACTGAGTGCCGCTTTGTAACCTCTCAACTTTGAAAACAGCTAATCAAAAGGTTATTAATTAAAAAAATAAACTTGATATTCTAGTTGATTTATAAAGATATGTCAGTTCGATTAATTACAAATATTTCACGCTTATTATTGCTGTCAACACTGGCCGGAATTAATTTTTTTTTATATTTAGCAATAAAATACTGTGAGTAAAGATAAAAATTAATAGATTAATAATATATTTTTAAAATAAATCCTTAAGTTATGTATTAAATATAATTAAACTGGGCATAACATGGAAAATGTATTATATATATTTCTTAATAATAACATAAAAGAATTTCGTTATCACAAATATTTTATCAAAGTGTCCATGTTTTAACATACGCACACACAGAAACACACACTAATCTGACTCATAATTCTCCCTTTTCTTTTCTGATAACCTTTTATTGTGACCTCATTTATAAATTATACATAGTTATGGACATGTTATTATCTATTAATAAATATTAATTATTTCGATTACTTAATCGGAAAATAGTTATTGGTCTAGTATTATAAAAAAATATTAAAAATAAACAATAAGTATTTAAAAACTAATATTCTGAACCCCCAGAGGTTCTCAACTGGGGGCCATACGGGCCTCAGAATATACCAGGAGAAGTAAAGCTGAAAATCGCATAAGTGGGGTGCGACATTGACAAATAAATCTAAAAATACAAAGCAGGAAATGACGCAGTGGGTCAATTGTGTCATGAAGCTCTCATTTTCTGCAGAATTTACTTTCATTCCCGTCTTGTATCAGAGTTCCACAAGCCCTCCCAATTTCAGTCGGCTGAATTATTAACTCAGTCAATCACGGAATCGAATTGAATATAATTGTCAGAGCGAACTTTAGGTTATACCTCACTGCAATTTTAGAAAACTTGTTTCTCTTCATCAGTCATAAAGATTAAATTAATAAAAAAAATATTTTTTAATGTTGTATATATCCATTTCAATGTTTCGAATGCATTTTTAAGATTGTAAGTTAAAAGGTTGGCGAACCTTAGAAATAACTAGAGTGAAGTTTTTTTCATAATGGAATAATTGTATTTTGTGAATGGCTGTTTGATTTGTAGAGAAAGTTGAGCTAATAAAGTCACAATTGATGCGCCCTAGAAAAATCTAATTTTTGCTCCGTTGTTGTACTTTCGTTGTAGAGTGTACGTAGTAATCTGTAACACTAGGGGCAAATGCACTGGAAGTTAAGTGTTATGAATTAGCCGTGTTTGCTTAAGAAAGCGTTCATCAACACAGGCTTTATGTGTAGTGGATTTGATTTGAAACTTCATCAAAAGTTCCGTTTAGGTACCGTCATTGGATCCGACATACGAATGTTTCGGCAAAAATCCAAAATTGCAGGTGAGCTTTGGTTGACGCTACATGAATTTTCCAATGTAAACTCAGTTTTCAAAAATTTGACACGATCCCATTACTTCCTCTTACAGCAGTAAGAGTCAGTAATACGTCATACTGAAAAGTTATAATAAGTTTTAAAAGTAGCAGTCTATTGAAGGTAAAAATAAAGTTAGGGGAGACTTAAGTGCAGTAATAGTTGTATAGCAGGGTGTTTGAGTAGTTAGACTTCTCACCATACATAGACAGACAGACAGATAGACATAGAGACACAGTAGTAGTAGTACTGTTAGAGAGAGAGAGAGAGAGAGTATCGATCTGTTGTGTTGACGATATTGATCGATACGAGGGAATATGTTGAGTAGTGGTGACTCATAGTGAACACTTTGGGGAGAAGCTCTCTCTGTCCTCTTGCACGCACTATTATAAAACCTCGTGTTTTCCCAGGACTTCCTCTTTTGTCGTTGGCTGGCTGGCTGTTTCTAGTTTCCACCGCTGCACCGGCCCACACCGCCACTCTTTTTACGCTCTCCATACTGCACCACTTCACCGCACTCACTATCGACCATACACGCGCACTCTGTTCATTGCATGTATCCATTTGTTCACCAATTCATTGCACACACATATATATAAACAATCAATGAAAAAGCAATCTCATGTAAAAACCGTATCTAGAAGATGTTTATCATTTTCCATATATGAAAACGTAGAGGGCAGAACTTCAATGAGTAAATGCTAACAATACCGTAAATTATTACAGTTTACTGCTTATTTTACGAGTGAAAAGAATTTATAACGATGCTAGTTCCTTGTTGCAAGTGGTGTTGCTCAGTGAAGACTCTGACCAGCTTGACATGGTCTGTATATTCTGGAAAACTGGGCCCGGTTACTGTATTTGGGTTCTAGCCGGAACCTAGTCATGAAATACTAGTCTGCAAGTTGCTGACGGTATGCCTTTCAACAAAAATGCCTGTGTGAACTTACTCTCACAACTTTCTCTTACTGCAGGAGGTCAATATTCTCTAATCGTATTCAACAGCAGCAGGCGTTCTTCAAGGTTCTTATTCATCACCTACATCGATCCTCTTCCAAACCTGTTCACATCAACCTAGCCGTACACGCGGATGATATTGCATTGTAAACATCATTGTCAAAGGGTTGCAGAACTGACCCTTTCACTAACAGACTTTCATCTGCAATAGACAAATGACAAAATACTGCACTAAATGGAAAATGAAAAATAAATCACGGCAAAACAACGCCATACTGTTTACTAGAAGTAGACCTATAATCAACAGACAAATTAAACACAACAATACTAAACTGTATTAAACATTACTAAAAATTCCATTCCTTGGTCTAAACAGTGTCAAGTAACTCGGCATAACTCTGGACAACAAATTGAACTTTACGACCCACGTACAGGACAAAGTGAGTTCCGGAAAAATGACTATAACACTACTATTCCCGTTACCGTCACGCGACTCAAAAATTATTAAAAATAACAGATCGAAACTTTGCTAAATGCCATCAGACTGATATCACTCTACGCTTCCTCGGTTTGGCGCCTGTCTAGGAGACATTAAGAAACCTCAGAAAACCCAAAACAAATTCCTGAGACTTGTTACTAACTCAGCCATCACGAAATGGACACCTACCATCCATCCATTCACTACTACAAACACAAAATATTAAAGCATATTTTCTTATAATGTTTTCCTTCAAGCTGCAGGTCTTTCTCTGCATGCACATTCCTTTTGCCTTATCGAACACATTCTAAATAAACAATTTGTAAGAATGGGGGATAATGTAAGTGTACATGGTACTCATTATATACTGACATTGTATATATTTGTCAATAAAACTTATCTTATCTGTTTCGGCATAATTCTGGACATTAAATTATCTCTTAATGCAATTAACGCACATATAAAATTGACACATTTTTCTTAAGGTTTAAATTTTAATCCAGAGTTAAGTTCCCCCAATGTAAAAGTAATACGCTGGTTAGCACACCGTGGTAGTTACTACTTGAATTTGATTGATTACATTCTAGACTAAAAACAGCGCTAAGATCTTTCTCAATAATAATTGAATTCTAACGTCACAGATTCCCTAGAACTCCCTAAAACCAATGGTTCACCGAAAATATTGAAAGGAACAGAAATAGGAAAACCATAATAAAAAAGGAAAGAAAGTGAACAACTCTGTATTTGTGTAGTTACTATTCCAAATTAAAAAAAAAAAACTCTTTGGAGACATCTCGAGAAAATTCTAGCAGCGCTTTAATGTACCTCAATATTATAATATGCAGCATTACTTCCCCACTAAATACACCAAGTATCGTAAGTAAGAAAAAAATCATGTTTTTTTTTTTTTTTTACTACAGATGAGAGAAAGTGGCGAATATTTTCGAAATTGAGTTTTGTTGTGAAATACATGTTTTGAGGTCCCTCCTCCCTGAGTATGGAAAAAATGTTTATAGTGAATGGTCTGTATGAGTGTGAACAAAATATCTCAAAAAGGAAGCTCAAACTTAGGTACTAGTATCGCTTCTGACACACGAGTTTTGGACAAAATATATCTACCAGATATGCAACTTTACCGGATGTATATTTAAAATAGCTTGGCGATTTTATCGAAAACGGCTCCAACGATTTTCTTTAAAATTCATATGCTATCTACACACACATCAATACCTATCAATTTTACTTGGATCATTTTTCCCAGAAAAATGGATTTTTTTTGGTGAGTAGTGGGGGAACAGTAGCGTTCTGCTTTCCTCTAAGTACCATTTCAGTACAATGTATGCTTCAAGCATCATATAATATAAATATTCGTTACAAGTATTGCTAGAATTCCAATTTTGAAGAAAATCAGTTAACCGGAAGTGCGACTTCAATAAGTTTTGGAAATTTTGGGAAGTTTCTTGAAACTGACTATAACGATTTCTTTAAAGCTTGCGTTTTCTAACCTAACCTAACCTATCACTAATATTTGGAACATTATTCGGAAAAAATGATTTCAGGCAGGATTTGTAGCGTTACATTTCAACTGTTATTAATAAGGTTGGTTAATGTTATTGGCGCTCTCTTCTGTACTACAATGTAGTCATTCTGCTATCTGCCCTAAGTAGATACTTGTCTCTACCACCACATCTATATTTATATTAGGACAAATCAGTAAATTATGGATGTAAAAGAAAAAAAAATTATCTTTATATATATATATATATAAAATTGCAATAAGAGGTGTAAGAGAAAGTCATGTGAGTGTTTCATACCAGATTTTGTTTTTTTTTTAATTATTTAAATCGATAGTGTAAATGCACTTTCTAAATCGATCGTACGTCTTCATAATTAACACATGCATACAGCATTGCAATTTCCAGGCTGTAGACATTCTATTGTTTTGTTATTTTAAACACATGCTAAAACTGGCTGACTGCAGAAATATAGGGAGAGTGTGTGTGTGAGAGAGAGAGAGAGAGACGTATTGAGCGCTGCCTATAGAAGGGTGGTCCAGTCGTGAAAGTGAATATTTCTACATATGCAGACTGATGTGCAAAGTGATATACACCGCTCAGAGCTAGGGGGGACTACGATCACGCTGAGCGTATTGTATATAATATTATCTCTATATGAATTCATATATTTATATACATATATCTTCAAAACAGCATGTACATAACATATTTACAATAACTTGCGAGTGGGATAACTCTCAAAAGTGAAAATTATAGCTTAGAATTGGCAGTTTCACTTTGGCTTGTAATTCTCCAAATGTTTGCTTTCAATCTCAATCAGTTACTATCACAAAATAACTATCTGATTTTTATTTTTCTGAACTGGTCTTTGAAATTGTTTCGAAAGATACGAAAGTGAGCGTTTTTCCCATGCGTGTGTGGTGCTTGCGTGAGTAAAATATCGCAAACGAAAAGAATTGAACAAGGTTCGAACTCTATATACAATCTCATAAAGTATCTCTTCAGTACAATGTATGAGAAAGTTGTGTGAGTGTTTGATAACAGATTTTTTTACTTCCTCCTACTCCTAGTAATAAGAGAAAGTATGGTGACTGTGTCAAATTTTCGAAATTCAGTTTTCACTGGAAATATAAATCTCTTGAGGTCTCTTGATGACGAAAAAAATGTTTCTAGCATGGTTGTATATTTGTGTATGTATGTGTGTGTGTAACAAAAAAAGAGATATCAAAACAGAATATCTCAACAACACAGACATACTTACTAAGAATAAGAGAAAGTAAAAATTGATAATGAAAACAAAATTAATAAATTAAAAGAATAACTCATCTAATAAATATAAGTGAATCAAACTGAAGGAGATGTTAAAGAATGATTACCAATTATACTACAGACATATATTTGTCTGTATTAGAAGGAGGCTACGAACTGTGCATCGCCACAGCTAGCCAACCATAAATCTTCACCCGCCTAATCGATTACTGAATAAAAAGGGGTCATCGATATTGCCAGTCCGCAAGTACTGCTGTCCTTGTTATTTTGCTGGCTGCAAATAAAGAAAATACAATGGCCACTTGGCTCTAACTTTTAGATTGTATCATGTTTGTTTTTTGTTTTTTTTTAAATATTTATTTGGGTTACTTTTGTTACCAAGCTTGTTCAACGTCGGACCTACGTTTAATTCTGCCCAGAAGCGGTTGCTATAAATCGTTCAACATTGCGCTCTCTTCCTGCCGAGGCAAATAAAAAGAAAAGAAAACATACGACTAAAAACCTGTACATTACCTTATGCAAGCATGAGATCATCCATTACTGTTTTATTCTTATTGCACCATGTAATACTATATTTTGGTGAAATTAAAAAAAAAAAAAAACTGAAATAAAAGAAGACTAAAGAGATAACCTTGTAGTGGAACCTTCAGCATACAAATATTGAAAGTATACCATTATATTATTATTATACAAGTATACCATTATAATAGGACCGGAAACTATTAATCAGAGTTAAATCGTAAAGAATAGTCAACAAAGATTTCTATTTGTAGATTACTATTACAGTATATAATAAAAACGAGACTAAAAGATTTATTATTTGGTTCTCTTCTCTATTTGGGTTAATCACATGAGGAGATTCAAGTTTTTCTGTTAACTATTGGCTTTTGTTTTATACCAAATTTAAATCAATCTTCCGCATTATTTGGTCATATTTCCATATTACAGAGAAAGAGAAGTAAATAATAACAAAAAATCTGGTGTGAAACACACACACAACTATCTCTCACTCTAATTAATACAAAATAATCAACAAATTTTCTTTAAAATTGCAACGTTACAATGTTTAATGGGGGCGGCCATAAACATGGTATATGTTATTAATATGGTGAGTTTTCACCACAAATATATACTGAGGATCCGCTGGGTAAGGAATAATTGTTTTCTGCGAATAGTCAGTGTGTATGCAAGTGTTTTAACGAAATATCTCAAAAACGAACAATCGCAGGAAGCTCAATCTTGGTAGAACTACTACCGCGTCTTACACGAAGCTTTCGGGTAAAATCCATGAACCGGAAGTGCGATTTCACTGTATGGTTTTTTTCTTTTGATAATTTTTTACGATTTCATGGCGCACGGCTCAAACATCGTACACGATCTATATACACAAATATCTATTACTTTTTATCTCAAACTTTGGAGCCAAAGGTATGAGGGAGTATTCGTACTCACATAGGGCGAAACTTCCCTATGTTTCACGAGACGGCTATCCCGTCGCGGAACCTCATACTAGCCTATCCATCGCGTCCTCGTCGCTGGCTCTGGTAACATCTGCGCTCCACTTTGGTGGAAGCGTAGGTGGCCAAGATGGATGGCGAACGCAGAGGGTAGCCCTCGGGCTATTTGGGAACCTAGCACTCCCACGTACCTCAGCTACAATTACAGACTAACAAATGCAGTGGTATTCCCTTTAGGAGTGTGAGTAGGTGGAGATTTTCTTTTCTTCCGCCCTCTGTTTGGGTCGCCATAATTTATGTGCGGCCTGAATCTCTTGCAGTGAATTCTTTTGCTGCGGAGCCTCTGGGGGAGTTCATACTGCATCACTTACACCTAAACGCCTTAACATTAAACACTTACACAATTACAGTTTTACACGCCAGTGGCACGTGCTGGTGCCACCCACATGTTTGCCATGTGTGGATACCTGTGTCGTGGGGAAAGGAAGTCCTGGTGGTTGAGGGCGCAGTTTCACGCTAGAGGCAAGTTACCTCAGCGGGCCTGGCAGTCCAACACACCACTTTGGTTCCGGACTCCGCTAAACAGGCGGCCAGAGCCTAACCCAGCTCTGGTCAATCGGCTAGCGTAAAATACGCATGGGTGAGCTCCTGGGTATTGTGGGCCTTGGCTCACAATCCCCGGGCGCTATATCTCTGGGGTAGCTCTGGCGCTTCTTTATAGCGTCCCAATTTGTGAGGCTCCGTGGAGGGTGGAGAGCTCCGGAGATGAATTTTTTAAACTTAATTTATGGATATAAATCAAGTAAAATCGTCAGCCGAGGGCCCCTTAGAGGAGGGGGTCATCGGTGGTGGGGGAAACTCCTCTGTGCATCTAGGGTTGGGCGACCAGGGCTCGGATGCACTTGGGGGGAAACTGGATAGTATTTCCAGGAGTATGGAGAACCTGCTTCTGGAGGAGAGCGCGCCAATAGTCGCGCGCGGAGGACTCGTCCACCTGCGGAGATGAATGGCACGTGGTCAAAGGAAAGAAGCGAGGCAATTCTGCGTCGGCCACGGCTGCTGCGAATTCCTCTGCGAAGGAAAAGGAAGCTAAGCCAACTTCTGGTAAGGTGTCTAAGGCAACTGAGCAGAAGAAGAAGCTTAGTGGAAGATACAGGCAAAGGCGTGCGAAGGGGATGAGATCTGCTCAACCTGCATCTGCACCAGCTGAGGATATACCTATTGGGGCTCAAAAAAGATCCAGAACCCCGGGGGACACGCCGCCTGGAATCCAGCCGGCAGGTAAAAAGCCCAAGATAACGGAGGCGGAGAGAAAGCTGTTTTTGGCCATAACCAGCAGCGATCCCTCCGAGCCTCTCTCTGAAGATGACGCTTCTGTCATCAGAAGGGGGATGCTCGCCATCGTTAGGAAAGCCATACAGGAACAGTCATGCAGACTGAAATTTATTCAGTCGGGCATGGTCTCTGAGGGCTGGTTTCTTCTGGCCTGCTTTGATCAGGCAACATTTGACTGGGTGTTGGAGAACGTTAAGCCTGGTTGGGAGGGAAGGCACTTCAAGCTTATGAAGGCGTCTGAGGTCCCTACTATGGCTAGGATCTCTATGTTTATTCCAGAGGGCAAGCATACCAGCGAACAAGTGCTGAAAGGTCTTGCCTTCCAAAATAATTTGGACGTAAGCCGATGGAGGAACGTGTATCGACAACAAGTCGAGAAAGGAATATCCTTGGCTTACAGGATTGATGATGCTTCTGTCCAGGCGTTGAAGGAAGTTGACTTCCGTCTTTTCTTTGAGATGGGCAGGCTCTTCATCAGGTTGAAGAAGGAAGATGAGGATGCTCCTACCACTTCTTCTGAGGCAATGGCGCAGGATACAGGTAGGGCTGACCAAGATGGCAGCAAATAAGGTAGGTGGTGATTATTATTATCATTATTATTACTATTGTTATTATTATTATTATTATTGTTTTGTTTTTCACCTATCTGTTTCCTACCCGTGTTTTATTAGGATCTAACTCTTCCGATGTTGACTTGTGATTATGGCGGTTGACAGGGTAGAGATGATACAAATTAACTTGCAGCATAGCAAAGATGCAACGGCTAACTTATGCCGCTGTGTTGCTAAGTTGCATACATATTTTATTCTAATACAAGAACCTTATGCCTTTAAAGGTTTGGTTCGAGGATTGAGTGTGGTTGATGGCAGACTGTTCGTGGCGGATGGCGGGGACATTCCTAGGGCATGTATTTTTGCCAGTCGGGGTGTCGACGCTGTCCTGCTTCGACAGTTCTGCTGTCGGGACTTGGTGGCGGTGAGGGTTGGTCTGGGGGTTGGTGGGCGTCGTCGCGACGTAGTTGTGGCTTCGGCTTACTTCCCCTATGATTGCCCCTCTCCTCCTCCTCAGGAGTTCATGGGTTTGGTTCAGTATTCGGAGACCAATGACATACCTATTATAATAGGGTGTGACGCGAATGCGCATCATGTCGTCTGGGGTAGCAGCGACACCAATGGTAGGGGTCGCGCTCTCATGGATTTCCTGGTGGGCACGCGATTAGAGGTCCTGAATAGGGGTACTGAACCCACTTTTGTTACTAGGATTAGAAGACAGGTTATTGATATTTCCCTTGCTTCTAGGAATTTTAGTGGTCTGATTAAGGACTGGAGGGTGAATCCTGAGGCTTCCATCTCCGATCACAGGATGATTAGGTTTAGTCTGGGGATTGATCCAATTTCCCTGGCTAGCTATAGGAATCCTAGGAGGGCGGATTGGGGTTTATATTCTAGAATTATTGAAGATAAACTGACTATCCAATCAGAAGCCCCTGATGGTATAGAGGAATTGGAAAGGGAGGCTGGTATTCTTCATGAACACATTAGATTCATTCGAGGAGTCCTGTCCTCCCAAGGTGGTTAAGGGTAGTAAGAACCCCTGGTGGTCCTCTTCGTTGGAAAAACTAAGGAGACAGGTAAGGGGCTCATACAGGAAGGCTGTCCTTGCTGATTCTTCGGAATCATGGGATAGTTATAACAGTATTAAAAGAGCATATAAATATGCTCTGAGGAGAGCCAAGAGGAATTCCTGGAGATCCTTCTGTGAGGATATAAATTCGTTCCAGGAATCATCTAGATTGGTACGGATTCTTAGTAAGGATAGGGACAGTCAGTTAGGTACCCTACGATACCCTGATGGTTCCTTTACAGGGGGGGAAGGGGAGACACTGCAGCTTTTGCTTGATACTCACTTCCCGTATAATATTGGTTTGAATGCTGCTTCGTCTTTGGTGTGTGGAAGGAGATGGAACCTTGAAGATGTATCCACCTTAGATGGGGTAGTTACACAGGATAGAGTCAGGTGGGCAGTACAAAGTTTCTCACCTTTCAAGTCACCTGGACCGGACGGGATTTATCCTTGTCTGTTGCAAAAAAGTGGGGACGTGCTGACGAAGGTATTGTTAAGATTGTTTAAAGGATGTTTGATGTTTGGTTATGTACCAACATTATGGAGAGAAGTAAGAGTAGTCTTTATTCCCAAGCCGGGAAGAAATGACTACTCCGACCCCAAGGCATTTAGACCCATTAGTCTTATGTCTTTCCTCTTGAAAACTTTGGAAAGGTTGGTGGATAGGTATATTACTGATGGCCCATTAAGGGATCATCCACTCCATCCTAACCAACATGCTTATATTGTGGGTAAGTCGACAGAGACTGCATTGCATTGTCTCGTCGGTAGGATAGAATCTGCTTTGGAAATAAAAGAATATGCCCTAGGGTGTTTCTTTGATGTTGAGGGGGCATTTGACAGAGTATCGTTTGATGCTCTCGAAGATGCCTTGGTTCGAAAAGGTATACATCCTGTCTTAATCAATTGGATAGGTGTCTATCTTAGGAGTAGGGTTATACAGGCATCCCTTGGCGGGCGCACCATGATAGTAAAAGCGGGGAGAGGGTGCCCTCAAGGGGGTTGTCTCTCACCAAAGTTGTGGTGCGTCGTCATGGATGACCTTTTGGTTAGGCTGAACTCATCGGGATTTTATGTGCAAGCATATGCCGATGATGGTGTCATTTTATTGTTAGGGCGCTGTTTGTCCACTATTTCGGACCTAATGCAAAGCGCCCTTAATATGGTATATTGTTGGGCACAGGATAAGGGTCTTTCCATTAATCCTATGAAGACCCAGGCAATTCTATTCACTCATAGAAGGAAGATAGTAGGTTTTACACCTCCTAGGTTGTTAGGTACTTCCATACAGGTTAGCAAATCAGTGAAGTTCCTTGGGGTAGTTCTCGACAGTAAATTGAACTGGTCGGAGCATGTTAAGACACAACATCAAAAGGCGATAATCTCCTTTTGGCAATGTCGAAGAGTTGTTGGTAAGAATTGGGGAATCACTCCCAAGATGATGTTCTGGATTTATTGCATGGTCATTAAACCTAGATTGGTATATGCGGCTTTGGTGTGGTGGCGTCGCATTGAAACACGATCCGCTAGGCAGCTGTTGGAAGAAGTCCAACGCTTAGCTTGTCTGGCGGTGACTGGAGCGTTTCGGACTACACCGACCGCATCTATGGAGACTTTGTTAGGGATTCCACCTCTCTTTGTGGAGGTGAAAAACCAGGCAATGAAAGCCTGTTATAGAATTAAACAGGCAGGTTTTTGGCAGGGTAAGCGATATGGTCATTCTACCATTTATCGTGAGATGCTTTTAAGGATTCCCATTACAGGTTTTCCTTCTGATAGGAATTTGAATGACTTTTGTCTTTGGTCATTCCTACAGGGTTAGGTTGCCTTCTAGGGAAGATTGGTTAACCCTGGGTCCGTCTGGTGTGATTCCTGAGAATTATCTCCGATGCTACACGGACGGTTCCAGGATGGATGGTAGGTCTGGGGCTGCCGTCTATTTTGAGACGGGAGATCATTTGGTAGCGCCTCTTGGTGAGTGGGCCACCGTTTTCCAGGCTGAGGTTTATGCAATTCTTTGCTGTATTTTGGATGAGAGGGTGCGTAACACTAATTTAAAGGGTGTTTGTATCTGCTCGGATAGCCAGGCTGCGTTGAAGGCGCTTAATTCATGTGTCTTCACTTCCAGATTGGTGTTGGAATGTTCTAGAAGACTGGAAGATCTTTCTTTATTAAAGGATGTGCTTCTGGTCTGGGTTCCAGGTCATATGGGAATTTTTGGGAATGAGGAGGTGGATAGGTTTGCCAAATTAGGTGCCTCTCTCCCTTTCATTGGTCCAGAGCCTGCTGTTGGTGTGTCTTCTGACACATGTTTGTCGGGCTTTCAGACGTGGATGACCTCACAGCACTCATCCTTATGGATGAGTGCAGTGGGTTGTCGGCAGTCTAAAATGCTCATTGGGGGCCCGGACGGAGCTTTGAGCAGTGGGGTCCGATGTCTTTCACGGACCTCCCTCAGGTATCTGGTTGGATTCCTCACTGGGCATTGTGGTTTAAGGAGGCATCTCTATATAATGGGACTTGTGCCTGACCCCTTTTGTAGAGTTTGTGAAACTGAGGAAGAAACACCCATGCATCTGATGACGAATTGTTTGGGTTGTGAGGAGATTAGGTTTAGGAACTTCGGCCGGAATAGGATGTCGGTAGAGGATCTTAAGCTGTGTCCTTTTAAGGTTTTGGTCCGATTTGTTCGGTCTGTTGTGAAACTTAGATGGTTGAATCCTGGGCCTGGATTTGTATTCTAGTCCCAGTGGTTGTTATTCTTTAGGGGTAGCTATATGGGCCCTGGGGGGCTTTGGATAGCGTAGGGTTTTGCCCTCCCCTTTCGCGAATAATAATAATAATCTCAAACTTTTTCCCGAGAAAATAAATGGGGGGAGGTTGGGGGAACAGTAACGTCAAGCTTTCCTCTACAGTAGCCCTGCAGTATAATATACAGTTTTTACCACCTAGTTAATATTAGTATAATTGATAGAATTCCAAATTTGAAGAAAATCAGTTAACCGGAAGTGCGACTTTTATAGAATAGTTTCTTGGTATTTGATCTGAACGATTTCCTTTAAACATGGAATACAAAACTGCACACATACGTACCCAACACTTTTATTTGAAACATTTAATGAAAACATTGATTTTTAGAGAGTGGCGCGGAATTTCTGGCGCCAAATTTCGACTGTTACATGCGGTTGGTTCAGTCTCACTGGCGCGCTCTACTTGCCTACAATATAAATAATCATTTCTCTACCTGCACGATTTTGGCAGGATGGCTTGTACCCCCCCCAGGTTAAATGAGTGAACTTGGCAGTATAAAGAAAATTTGTCATTTTATATATAAATTGTTTTAGCAGGAATAAGAGAAAGTCGTGTGAGTGTTGCACATCAGATTTGTTTCTTAGAAAGGGTGGGGGTGAAAACATATATTTTCAGTGAAAGTTGAATTTCAAAGTTTCTCCTGGTCGAATATTCTCTATTATATGAGTAAAAATGGAAAGAGGAAAACTCTACTAATTTCATCATCTTTAGGACCGATATTGTTACACCGATATTGCATTTTTATGGCCAACTATAAAGTGGCGAAAATAAATGAGAAAACGAAATAACGCCTCTGCCCACCTCCATAATTTTTACGTACTTATCTTTTACTCTTCTCTTTTCTACTATTGGACAAAGTTTACTGGTAACGCTATAATGATTATTAGGAAATACTATTGCAGTAGGGCTCCCTTGGAGACTATAGAATTATGTGTCTACGGAAGAATAAAAATAGTATGGTCGGTAAAGCTTTTAGCTTAATGGTTACTTTATGAGAAACTCTGTATTTTGTTATAAACAACAGTTAATAAGAACGGAAGTCACTGTTGTAGAATCTCTTTTAGAAATAAAATAAAAAATCTGGTGTGAAACACTCACATGACTACTATAATTAATACAATTTAATCCAGAAATTTTCTATAAAATTGCAACGTTACAATTAGTTGGGTTGGCCATAAAAATAATGGTGGAGATTTCAATTGTATACTTGAGCCGCCTTATATGGAGCGCTCTGTGTCAAAACCAACAAAGCTTGTTTAGGTTTAAATTTAAACTAAATGACAGACCTCCATTATCCCTGTAAAATCGATTTTTTTTCAGAAGAACGTTTCAAATAAAAGTGATAACTTTCTATCTAAGCAGCAAGCATTCCAAGTTTAAAGAAAATCGTTGTAACCGTTTTCGAGAACATACGAAAAAAACCACTTCAGTAAAATCGCCCTTCAAATGTGAAATACTATCAATTCTTATAATGTGTATTAATATTATGTATGTGGTAAAACCATATATTATACTGTGGGGTACTTTAGAAAAATTTCAGTCTGAACGTACACAACGTTCTCTCCTCCCCTATCCTAAAGAGCTCCTGAAGAAGAGCACCAACGGTACCCGAAACGTAGAGCAACAAAGAATTCTTTTTCTTTAAAAACTCCCCTGGCCATTGCCGACAAACATCTGATTGTAATTTTAAGGCCTGACGATTTGAATACCATTTTATAGGTATTTATGTGTGTAGTGTATTAAGTTTAGAGAAGATCGTTGGAGCCGTTTTCGCGAAAATCACAAAATACTGAAAAAAAAATCATTCAGTAAAGTCGCACTTCCGGTTGATGGATTTTGTCCAAAAGCTTGCTGTCACATGCGGTAGTAGTTCCTCAAAGAAATTACCAAGTTTGTAATTTTCATTTTTGAGATATTCTGTTAAGAAACACACAATTTACAGACTATTCGCTAAAAACATTTTTTTTTATTCAAAGGGGGGCTCCCAAAACAGGTAGTGCCGGAGAAAACTAAATTTCGAAAATCTGGCACGATCGCAGTACTTCCTCTTTATTAGGAGTCAGAGAAAGTAATGAGATCTGGTGTGAAACACTCACACCACTTTCTCTTACTGCAGTAAATACAATTATAAAACTACAAATTTACTTTAAAATTAGATGTTTTATTTAGTTGCCCTAACATGGATGCAGAGCTGGTGTAGAGGTACAACATGTATCTACCCAAAGCAGGTATATAATGGATGTGTTAGATGGAGAAAATTTAGGTCTGGTTGATGATATAAGAAGAAGACTTGGTTAACACTGGTTAACTAATATGTTAATTAAGTGATACAGACTGCCTGGACTTTACAATAGAGAAATGTTTTGAGGTAGAGTGGTATGAAAATGACATGTAGTAATTGGATGTATTGATCTGAATTCAACTGTATTTTTACGGACTGTCCGTCGCTATATGGACAGCTTCTCCCTCTCCAGTCCGAGAGAGTGGTTTTGGGTTTTGTTTTTCTTCTCTTTTCTGAGCTTCTCTTTGGTTGCTGTTACAAGGTAACAGTTGAAGTGTCAAATTTTGAACAAAAATTCACAATAAACATTGAACAAACCCATATAACTTTAGAAATTTAAGTCCCAGATTCCCATAACTTTCCAACTTTCCCGAGACAATGTTTCAAATAAAAGTGATGGGTATTTAGTTGGACCCGTTTTCCAGAAAATCACGACAAGCTGAATAAACTGAACGGATAAAATACCAACGTTATTCAGCATTTCGGGCCCATCCAAATATTCAGCAACAGTAATGTGACCACTGGATAATAGTGGTACACCAAGCTTAGTGAACCCGATGGTGTCTTCATGGAGAAAATTACACAAAACCGAAAAGAAAAAACAGTTCAGTAAATCGCACTTCGGTGAATCGATTTTCTTCAAACTCGGCATTTCGACAACACATTTAATTCTTATATATATAGATGTAAGAATCATATAATAAACGTATGGAATAGGACTGAAAAGCGTAACAACAGCTCTTTCCCACAATACCCGAGAAAATGAATTTTCCCGGAAAAATGTTTAAAAAAAAGAAGAAAATTCTAGTTCTTTATATGCGTAGTTCGTAGATAAAGTTCAAAGAAATTCGTTGGAGCTGTTATAGAGAAAATCGAAAAAAAATTCCGTAAAGTGGTACTTCCGCCGGAAACCTTGTTGTCAGTACTCCTGGTTCAACATCTCACGTTTGAACATTCTTTGATTTTCCGTTTTTGAGTTATGCTAACCAATCAGACAAATACACACACAAGAGAGAGATAAAGAGCGAGAGCGAGTGAGAGGGAAAGATTGATTTCTAAAAATCACTATTTTGTACTCACGGAACCTCGACATGTATTTCCGGTGAAAAGTGAATTTTGAAAATCTGGCATGATCGCCAATACTTCCTCCTACTAAGAGGAAGAGAAAGTAATTTAAAATATTTTCCATTTCATTTTTGGCAGGTCTGGGAAGTTGTGACATTAGTTAGTCCTTCTTGATGATGTCATTTCGGCACAGCTTATGTTCCTTCTCCCTGGTGGATTATATGGGAACTAAATACTCAACTTCTGAAAAACTTGTCAATCAGAAATGTGATAATTGCGCTGAAAGAAGTCGTCTCGTATGTTTCACGTCAGCTGGCCATAAAAATATATAAAAATTCAATAGCTTAATATATAAAAAATATCGTTCTAATGAATATAAATTAGTTCATTTTCCTTCTTCCATTTACGTAGTTTTCTATTTATTTTATTTTTTTCATAGCCCAATCCTAATTAAGAGAGCAATGTATATGAAACTGGTATTTCGCCTCCATGATCATTTTAATAAAATTTGGCCTAATTCATTTGTTGCCTAAGATAACGCACGCCAGCAGTATTTAGTGAAAATGGTGGTGGAGCTTCATTAAGAAAGAGAGAGAGAATGCTTCTCTACTTACAGACTAGTGTATTTAATGAGACAAACTTCTGGAGTTAAGCCAACACTAAACAAAAAAACACATTACCTTCCTCCTATTTATAACCTTTCTTCTTCCTTCCGGTTCAGCGCGCGTGTGCATACACACGCACACCCCTACTCTGCCACTGCGCCACCATACAATGCAGGATATATATATATATATATAAACTCCAGCCAATTGTTTTGCATACGCACTCACACACATTTCTACAACCCCTTTCTCTCTCGCCCCTTCACTCCGTATTACGGTGGTTATTCATCCCTAGAGATTATTAGCCAAAAATAATTCTAGCTTTTCTCAAATTAACGCTTTTCTTCTTGAATTAATAAAATTTATAAAATATGTTGTTTTCCCAAATTTGTTGGATATACGGCCAGTTGCAGCGGCGTAAATAACTTTTTTTCTGTTTCCATTTAAAGTTTAATTCTTCGAACGTTTCGGTGAACAATTTCATTACAGATCCTTTATAGAGTAAGAAACAATCCTACAGTACTCAATAATGTTGTGAGAGCTGGTCGCAGCCTAAGCAGTCAGTACCACTGTCGCTGCTTACGAATCAATAAAGAAGACCACCTTAGTAAAACTGATTTCCCCCAGTTTGTTTCAGGGATAACAAAACCACTCTAATTCGTCATCGAAACTGGAGACAATTCTTCCTACCACCTATACCAAAAAAGGAGGTAAAGACTTCGGCACCTATATTAGACATAGCATCCATTCTGATCCATCCGAAAAAAGCATAGATACAACCAATGGCCTTCGGGATATTTCTCAAAAATCGTTTCCAATGCTAGGGGGGAAGTCTTTAATTCGTATTTCAGAATCTTTTTTTTATAGGCTCCCAAATAAGTTACAATACTCTTTGGGCGAGGTATTTTTGGCCAGTCTGCTTTAATGTTGGTAAAGCCTGTATTTCTCTTTTTGAAGCTGCATAATATAGGTGCTAACAATTGTTCTCAATTGTCGATAAGATCTCTTCTAATGTCAGCGATTCTACGCCGAATTGTATTTCCAACGCTGATATAGGCGTGGATTTTAGTGCAACAATGATAATTCTTGATTCTGAATAATGACTAACTTCCTTGAAGTCGTCCTCGATGATATGATGATGTTCCACCATAGATCTTACATATGTTGGACTAGCAATAATTTGAGATTTTTATATGCAGAAACTGTAAGTTTTCTTAGTAATGCTAAACATTTCTCCTTTTCCGTTTCTTGCTCCAGTTTAATTTTGAATCCATTCTAATTCCCAGATAATGAATTAATTTGAATCCAATTTCATTCATTTGTTAATGCTTCTTTAGTTTGCTTCAAGTGCTCTCCATTGAATAATAAGATCACAGCGTGTTGACTGGTAAAGAAGTTGATAACCTCATATTCAGTCTTGAATGGGTTCACCTGCATCTCATTTCTTTCAGACCATTTAGCCATCACTTCTATACCCACGAGTTAGTTGCTGTTACAACTACTTGTCGCCCAGATCACGAGATCGATCGCATAAAGTAAGTAAAATTGGCAACACTGTTTTTTACTTATATTGTCTAGAGAATAAAACTCACTTTTAAAGTTAGATATCTGAGAGGGATCCGGCACAAAAGTTCCTTCAAATTTCGTAATTGCATGTTCGAGTTCTGAAAAGAGTTTTTTATTTTCATTTTTCCAAATTTTTCTTCCAACGAGTTTCTTCACCCAGAAAATTAATTTTACGGGGTTTCTGTGGAGTTCTTGTAAATTTGCATTTCAGTATAATGAACTGTTATATTATTACCTATTTAATATTAAGGCAACTGAATATTTAGTAATCATTCAAATTTTGAAGCTAATCAACTAGAAGTGTGCGAATTTGATTAGGAAAATGTAACAGTAGAGTATGTGTGATGTTTGAAGAAAGAGATGCACAACTTACTGTTGGTCGCAATTTATATTTTCACGGTTACTTATAAGAAGAATTAGAGGCTGGGTATGAGAGAGGGGGGGAGAGAGAGACTAGAGAGAACATAGACGGAAGATAACTTTTTGATAGTGTGCTGGTGTGGTTGTAAGAGACTATTCATTGATGCTTCTTCGTTAAGATTTCTCTTTAAGACTGGTACAAAAACTGACTTGGCTTCCGAATTGGGTCAATTATTTATATAGAAAATAATTATGGTGATGAGGCAGAGCATATTGTTTAAAATGCTAGACTCGCAGTACATAACATAATTGAACTGTGTTGTGGTAGAGATAAGAAGAGTGATAATCAGCGGGAGAACGAGAAGAAATTTAAACATTCCTATCAGAAGAAAGCCTTTTGAATATTTCACGCTAGGGTTTATTGTTAAAAAAAATTTACAATTGTAAAAATAATAATAATAATAATAAATACAAAATAAGTGGAAGCGCATGCATCTTAGATTGAGAAATAATATTTGCAAGACAATATTTAGACAGCACTATCTTAACGGGCATGATAATTTAGGAAATTAATTAATTATAACGATAATAATAATAATGATAAAAAAACTTTCTCACAAATAATTATTAAACTGTCGTGTAATAAAATATAAAACAAAAAATAAAAAAATGAAGATATAGATCTACTGAAACTGAAGGTCATGTGAACACGTTCATACACACACCATTATAAAATAGTTTTTATCTAAAATTTAATTTGGTGAAGTTATTATAAAATTATGCATATTAATATGAATTCACACAGGGACACACAGTCAGTCACATATATGGTAAAATTAAGAGGACTTAATATGCTGAAAATAAATAGTACTTTATTAATTCATACTTAGTCACTGTTTACTGTATACAAATTGCGTTACTTGCGAAAATAAAACATCTGTTTAAATATTTAATCATAATTTACATTTTAACTGGATCGTATTCATGCAAAATTTCTTCCCACTGTATACTGAGATCTTATTTCAGTTTTTTTTTTGCGAATTTACATTTCCTGTTTTCTCTGTCACACTTTGTTTTCTTTCACCAAAATAATTATTTACAAAATAAAATCTAGATACTAATGGCCACTTTTGAGATAATTTCGAAAAATCCGTTAAAGTATAATTTGTGTGGTTTAATTCAAAATAAAAAGTTGAAAGAAAATCGTAGTCATTTTCGAGAAACACGCAAAAAATATATAAAAAAAAAAGAAGTTTACTAGTAAAGAGGCACTTCCGGTTGATCAATTTTGACTAAAAAGTGGACAGTTCCTCTGCTAGAATTTAAACAAAATATCAAGTTTGAACTTTCTCTAATTTTTGCGTTTTTGCGTTTATGCTGACCACACACATACAGACTAGTTTCTAACAATCACTTTTTCGGACTTGAGAGATTTCAAAAACCTGCACTTTCGGTGAAGATTTCATATCGAAAATTTGACTCGATCGCCATACTTAGGTATATTATAACAATATAGATATAAGGTTGTATATTATATTAAATAATTGGTATTTACTATACATCGAACTGAAGTGGTACTTTAGGCTTGACGCTACTGTTTTCCCAGAACATCTCAAAAAATTCGTTTTCCTGGGATAAATAAAAGTGATAGCATTGACAGTGTATATAGTATACGAAGTTTGAAGAAAATCTTTAGCTTCGTTTTCGAGAAAATCGGAAAAACTAAAAAAAAAAAAATCAGTCGCACTTCCGTTGATGAATTTTGCCCGAAAACTTCCTGCCTAATGAGGTGGTAGTGGCTAAATGAAATATCAACTTTGAGCTTCCTATTGATATTTTAGCACTACTTCCTATTTTTTTTAACACACACACACACACACATAGACCATTCGCTAAAAATATTTTTTTCATATTCAGGAACGGACCTCAAAACATGTATTTCCGGTGCAACTCAATTTCGAAAATCTGACAGATCCCAAACTTCTGGTTACTAGGAGTAAGAAAGTTTCATGAAAGAAAGACCAAAAATTTTCTTGAAATTTCAGATATATCATTCGTTCCTGCTAAATTGCAATTTTAGTACAATTTACCGTTCCATTACCGGGGTGGAGGGAGAACTTAACTTTTTCATCTCTTTTTATTTATTTATTATTCAAAGCGGTCCATTAGAATGTAAGAATTGCAGTAGAAGAATGCAATGTGAGTGTTTCACAAAATAATTTATTTTAAATTGAAACAAACATTAAATAAGAGCGCAGAAAGTAGGGAAAGTAGGAACTGTACGCGCAACGTTTATCCACTTTAATCCCAAAGGACTTTTTGAGAAAACCCTTCTTTCTAATTAAGCTAGTGACTTGTTAATTTAATTGCTGAGTAATTAATTGTGACTGCATTAATGAAAGTCAACTTAAATTATTCTGTCCAACTTTTAATTTTATGGTACGGTCACTGATTGAATTCCCCAAACGGAAATACTACCAAACAATTGCTAATTTAAAATTTTACAATATATTCACAAATCATCATGCCATGTGGTTCACGATAGTCAGATTTATGTTTGACAATATGTGGTCACATGGAAGAGAGCACCCATGAGCTTGTTGGGAAATACCTGTGATTAGATTGGGAGCTTCCTCTCAAATAGATGGGAATAGGGCCATTTAAGAACTAGACCAAGAATATCCGAAGGAACTAACCCTGTACTTTCAGCTAGATGTTTCTAACGCTGGCCTCTGGCCGCTAACTTTTGGCCTTACTCGATTTAAATATCGATAATCGATAGTGATAGATTAACCTCTTCAATCTTTCCACAGATGAAGCATCCACAGATGACATGTCAAGTTTAAACTTTCGGAGATTTTTGTTTTGTTTTTGAGTTTTGCTGAATATCAACTCAGTGACCAATTTAAAAAATAAAAACAATACTTTTTCATACTAAAGGGACCTCCAAATTCTTCCCAACCATTAATTTGGTTTCAGGCAAATGATGTCTACAACTATACGAGTTCATCGCATTGCAAAAGCCGCAGCCTCCTCCTCTAAGAAGAAACAGTACTGTACAGTACTGTAACAGTACTGTGGCTTTAGTTGATGTCTCATAAGCATTTGACTGGAGTTGCACCCTGAACTACTGTGGAAACTCATACGCATACCCATACCTACTTCCTTATTCTTAGATCATAACTGAGTGATTGGTTTTCCATATATATATCCGATGAAAAGTTGATTTCGAAAATGTGACAAGAATGCAAACAGCGCCATTATAGTAAATAAGTGAAACTTTAAAAAATTGTTTAATAGTACAATTTTATAGTTTCATTTTTACGTGTCCCGGCATCACAATGAACTGGCCGTTTTTATTACGTTTTTAATAATACTTTTGTTTTTATTATTACGATTTTATTTCTTAGGAGCCCATCATTATAAGACATTTATTTCGCTATAAAAAAACTTTTATAGTTTTCTTTTTATTGTTTTTATATTAAAAAAAAAAAAAAAATATCTAATGTTCTTTGGAGCATGAATGTTTTGTTTTTATTGTGCGTGCACTTGCGATACGTGACAGTAAAGAGGGGGGTCAGAGTTAAGACCGTTCTGGTTCGTAGAGCATACTTTGTGTATTTACATGGGCAAGCTCTACTGTAAATATTTTGCTGATATTTACATTATTATTTGAAATAGAAATAAAAAAATCTTGTTTGAAACACTCACATCACATTCTCTGATTACAATTTACTGAAATGGCAAATTTTCCTCACACTTACAATTCTTACTAGATGTTGTGGTGGTTGGTTCCGCAGAGCTGGAAAGCATCAGAGACATTTTCCGTGGTAGCCTGCTTCATTTTGTGGTCATCGACCGGTTTCGGGCGTTCGCCCATCTTCAGGATGCGTTTTCAGACAGTGTGCCAACACAACACAGACTCGCACAGAGCAAATTAGTTTCAACAGTAGGGTGTAATTTAGTTACACTAGTGTATAAACTAATTTGCTCTGTGCCAAGTCTGTGTTGTCACACTGTCTGAAAAACGCATCCTGAAGATGGCGCGAACGCCCGAAACCGGTCGATGACCACAAATGAAGCAGGCTGCCACGGAAAATGTCTCTGATTCTTACTAGATGTTTAGTTTAATGATACCCGTCGGTGTTTTTGTGGAGAAAACCACAGTAAACGAAAAAAACCTGATTCGTAAAGTGGCAAAACTTTATTGTCCGGTCCCATGCTACCACTTAAACTAAATATCAAGTTTGAACTTTCTGCGATATTCCGATTTTGAGTTATGCCACCGCCCCTCACAGACAATTTAAAAAAAAAACACTTTTTCGGACTCAGGGGACCTCAAAACGTGCAATCCGGTGAAATTTCGATATCGAAAATTTGACACGATCGCAATATTTTCTGTTACAGCAGTAAGAGTCTATAGACTTGGACCTCTTACACTAGTAAGAGTAAGTAAAAAAAGCTATCATGGTACTGTATAACAATTTTTTCAAATTTCAAATTGAAGAATTTAAACTTGATATATTAACTACACATACGTATAAAGAGCTGCACCTTTTATTTCAAATATTTCTCTGGGAAAATTCCTTTAAGGGAGCATTTGGGGAATGGTGGAGTTCTTCTTCTTCTTAAAAAAGTGCTTCTTTTCTTTCTTGCTCCTTTTAAAGTGCTATTTTATTAATTTATTATATAATTGTACCATATAAATGATATTAATTAGAATTAAATATGTTGCCAATATGCCGAGTTTGAAGAAAATCGGTTGACCGGAAGTGCGATTTTACTGATACTATTTCAGTTTTCTACGACTTGATTTATAAAAAACACCGACGGATTTCATTAAATTTGTTACAATAACCATGAATACAGAGACCTATCACTTTTGTTGGTAACATTTTTTCAAGAAAGTTCATTTAGAAAAGTGTGTGGGGGGATTTATGGTTTCTCAAAAAAATCATGTTATTAAGTTTAGATCCTTCAATTGATATAAAATTGAAGACAAGCCGACATTTAGTACAAATTTATAAGATTAAAGGAAAATTTGCCGCTTAAATCTAGGTGAACACTGCTATAAGAGAAAATAGTTTGAGTGTTTCAAACCAGATTCACATTTTTAAATAAAGAATTGTTACAACTCTAGTAGTATAATAACAATTTTTAATATTAGAACTATGTGCAATGTGGTGGAGTACTTAACATACAGCTGTTGAGTCAAATAAAAATACCAAGCCCACGCGGAAACTTTGTTAAACTTACGAGTTTTGTAGGAGTGGGGAGGGCAAAGCACGCCGCTAGCCTGGCCTTGTTCGATGTAATCGAACATTTCTGTGTTTCTACTTTTATAAAGAAATAAAAAAAAGAAATTAATTAATCCCACAATAACGGTTTATTGTCTTTTATTATTGTTATTATTAGGTATTAGTTTCGCAAGGCACAGTCTTCTGACTCCAGTCTATAGACTTGGACCCTCACGACTAGAGAGATCCCAGGCTCAATCGTGTTTTTTTTTAAATCACACTCAATATTTTATTTAAGGACTGACCTCACATACCCACCTTCACTTTCTCGTATCCCTGACCAACACAACCTAGTGCAAAATGTTTGACATTGCTTGTAATTAATTTTTTTTCAGTTACTGCATTCCCGATAGTTTTACCCTTCTCTCTTATTCAATCGTAGGAAGTTTTTGCAATTGCGTTAGATTTTCAGAGTTCGCAGAGAGTTATATTTTGTTTACCTTTCACCAAGTGATCCGAAACGTTCATAATCTAGTTTCTGTCAAAAATTCTTCAACCCGAATTGCCAGTTTTACTCAAAAGAATTTTCACCAGAAATAACTGTTTTGAGATTCCCTGGAGTAAGAAAAAAAAGTTTTTACTGATTGATCTCGATGTGTTTGTTTGGGGGAGTGAGGGGATTGCGGAAAGCATCTCGGAAACACCTCTTGGAACTTTTTACTGAGAAATGATCTGAAGCGGTCATCAATCAGTCAATGTGAGCAACACTAGGTGCATATACTGGCGGATATTTCCTCAGGGAACCAGTAGAGTCTCAAGGCACACCTAGCTGGTCCTGCAACACGCTGGCGCTTGCAGATTCTGTGAGGAGATCAATTTCTAAAAACCATTTTTTCTGACTCAGGGAACCTCAAAATAAGTATTTGCGGTGAAAATTTGCTCCGAACGCAATATACTTCCTTTTACAGCATTAAGAGAAAAAAATGTAAGAAATAACAAATTTAATCTGCTGTTATGTATTGTTGTTTCGAATTATTTATTATTTAATTCATAGTGGCTGTTTTTTTGTGCTGTACATACTGCGTGATGAAGTATTTAGTAGTTTCTAGGTCAATGAGCCATCTAATATCATCGTCCATCCCCACCTCCTCTACATGATTCTGTAATCACATTAAAACAATTCCCCATGTCACTTGTTTTGTTTTAATTAAATATTTAGATTAATAATCATACTTTCTTAATTTAATGAATGGGCTTATCTCATTAATTCATTTACGTTAATTAAAGTTATTATTATATTTTTATGAATATTATGTTAACTTTAAGTTAGTATTTTTTTTTACCATCTGATGATGTTTGACGAAGCCTTAATTAGGTTAATGAAAAGTTTTATTTATATTCAATATGTTATTTTTCGCAAGAGAAGCCATGGTATGTTCACTATTTTTTTGTTTTTTTTTATCTCGTACTCATAGTGAGAGGAAATACTGTGTCGTAATTTGGGACATTGACTTTTCACAGTCCTTAACAGTATACATGAGTTGAGGACTCCTGAGCGAATGGTCTTGTGTAAGTGTGTATGAAACAAACATTTCTCAGAAACTGAAACTTGCAGGAAGCTGCCACCGCGCATTACACACGAAGATTTCGGGCAAAATCCATCAATCGCCACTGTGATTTTTTTTTCAATTGTCGTGATTTTCTCGAAAATGGCTCTAACGATTTTTTTTTGTATATAGAAATATGACAAATTTTCATTAAACTTTAATTTTTATTCATTTCTCCAACACATTTTGGTGGTGGTGGGGGATAAGTAGCTGTCAGGCACATACAGGAGTGATTACATTGTAGTCCACAAGAGAGCACTAATAATATTGAATATTTGAAATTTAACGTCTCAGATTCCTTAGAACCACTTAAAAACATGTCAGGAAAATGTAAGAAATAAAACCGGAAGGTGTTACATACCTGAGCCTGTATACCTGAGCAATTAGTGTTTCAAATGTCAAGAAAATCTTTGTCGCCGTTTGCTACAAAATTCCGGAAAAATCAAAAACCTATCTTGCAAAGTTGTACTTCCGGTTATTGATTTTCATCAAATTTGGAATTCTAGCAATGCCAATGGCACATTATGCCATCTCTTTAATATTATTATGTATAATAATATTAAAGAGATGGCAGAACCATACATTGGACTGAGCTAGTCCCTTAGAGGAAAGCTAAACGCTACGGGCCCCTCCAGAGCTACCTTTCCCCTCCCAGAAAAATGTTTCAATTAAAAGTGATAGGGATTTATGTGTGTAGATGTTGTACGAAGTTTAAAGAGAAAATTGTTGGATCCATTTTCGAGAATAATCGGGAAAAACTTAAAAAAAGAAAAAAAAAATCACTCAGCAAAGTCGCACTTCCGGTTGACGGATTTTGCCCGAAATCTTCGTGTCAGAATACTAAACGGAATACCAAGTTTGAGCTTGCTGGGATTTTCCGTTTATGAGAGACTTTGTTCTCACTCACACAAACAAAAATAAAGACCATTCGCTAAAAAAGATTTTTTTCGTACTTAGTGAACCTCAAAACATGTATTTCTGGTGAAAAACTCAATTGCGAAAATTTTGCAATATCCCGAAACTTCCTCTTGCGATCGTAATCTTCCCTCTTATTAGGAATAAGAGAAACTAAAAGGCTTTGCTATGTCCATTAGACAGAAGCCGCTTACATGTAAGGAAGTATTATCTCCTTCATCTTGCATGCCACATGCTTTTGTTGTTTAAATATTAAACTTTGAATTTGATTCATTTGTCCTGACGTAAATATAAAAAAGGGTTACTTAATTGGAACAAGTACCTACCAGGTAGATATAGAAGTGATTATATTGTAGTCCAGAAGAGAGCACTAATAATATTGGATATCTGAAGTTTAACGTCGTCTCGGATTCCTCAAATTGCCTAAAAACTTTTTTTTAGAAAAAAAAAATGTGATTGGTTAATCTAGTGCAGTGAGTGTTCTCAGTTTAAGGAAATCTCTGCGGCCATTTTCGAGATAATTCCAACAAATTATAAAAAGGTTCAAATATTAGACGTTAAACGTTAAAACGTTTCAAACAAAACATTTGAAGTTTGAAGATCATTCCTCAATTCGAACTGTAATAGTTTTTCTGAGAGAAAGTCGTGTGAATGTTTCACACCAGTTGGAAGCGGTTGGGTCCACGGCGGAGTGCCAATAGTTCAGGGATACTATCCCCTGAATTTTCCCAGAATGTCTGGATAACACAGACTTGCAATGTCAATTGATTTTGCTCTCTGCATGTCTATGTTATCACACTGATTATCAAGACATCCAGATTGGTGGGCAAACGCTAGTAACTGGTCGTTGACCACAAAATGAAGCCGGGTCTATCATGGCTAAAAATCTCTGAAGTTTTACACCAGATTTTATTATTATTATTAATTAAGTCACCCTTTACAAAATGGCGACTTAATTAATAATGCAATCGATAACATTATGTTTACTTAATTGGTTCATTTAGTTTATTTATACATATCTGAGTACAGTTATATATATATATATATATATATGCATATGGGAGTGACCAGGGCGTATTATATGGTAATTAAATATGGTAATTATTATATGGTAACTGTAAATTAATATAATTTTATTTAATTAATTTTTATTTGTTTCGTTTTTATTGATTGCATTAGTTAAATTGTATGGAAGGTTTTAATGGAAATATAAACAGGATTATTTACAGTTTACATTTACGTACTCGTATTTCGCGTTAAGGTTTATTTACATTCTCAGATAAGTTTTTACAGAATTATTGAACAGCTGTTTGACTCAACAGTTTCCTGTTTTTTTAACGAGAAAAATAATCACTTGAGAAATACTCTAAGGATTTCCAATTATTTTGTGACCCAGCGAAATATTAACAACTATTGGTTGTGGTAACACTTTACACGATTTTCTCTTACTGCCGTTAAATACTTATAAAAATGAAAAAGTTCTTCAAATTTTACTAATTTTTCTCCTAACTTAACATTGAAATACTTAAATATATACAGTGGTCTAGGGGGGGAAATACCTACTCAGCAGATAACAGCTGTATGCTTACATTGTAGTCGATAACATTGAGCTTCATAATATTGAAATATAACAGCACAACTTCAGCACAATTAAGTAAAATAATTTTTTTTTATGCGTTAAAATGTTTCAAATAAATAGTTCAGGGATTTATTATATTTTCCGTGAAAACTCCATTTCCGTAAATTTGACGCGATCGCAATACGTTTTTCGTATTAAATCTTTATTTCTCTCAGTTCTCACCAAATAGTGGAACTGCAGGCAGAACTGCAAAATGGCATTAATTATGGATTACAGTCTCACTTTCCCGAGAGATTTTCACAATCAAATTTTGCTGGAAAAATATTGGCAAAATAGAAGTGGCAGGTTTCATCTATTCAGTAAGTTTTCTAATTCAAGACAAATCTCTTGAACCGTTTTTCCGAGCAAATCATGAAAAACTAGAATAAAATAAAAATCTACGCATTTTTCTGTCATTCCATTTCATTACGTACACCAGGATCCAAGTTAGTTTTAGAATAACTTAGCTAAAATAAGGCTACATACCAGTCTTTAATATATCTTAATATGTATAGGTGGTAGGACCATACATTTTAGGGAAACTTAACGTTGTTGCTCCCCTCCCCCCGGAAAAGTACAAGAAATCAATTTCCTGGCGATATATTTCGAATAAATGATAGATCTTTAAGGTGAAGTTAGTATAGAATGTATAGCCCTTTTCGAGAATCGCAGAAAAACTGAAAGAAAAATTCTAAATCTTCGACAATGGTCTCTAAATGGAATTGCGGCGTTCATATTATTTTCAATATTTCAATCTTAGTCAGGGGATTTAAAAAAAACTATTACCAGCGAAAATTCAATTCCAAATAGGTGAACAACGATTACTTTCTTCCCAGCAAAGATTAAAAAGATTTCAGGTAAGCTTCATACTTTACATTCCATTTCCTTAAGAATACCTTTCATGTAGTGTGCGTACTTATTTACAGGACATTTATATCACATAAAGAATTTATAACGTCAACAACTTTAAAAATAGAATACCGCATGTTAATGCTTGATTTTTGTTTTTTAACACCATTAAGACTGTATAGAACAAAGTACGCTATTAATAACTTATATGTACACATGTGTTTATGTACAGTTAAAAACATGTCGATAATGCATTCCGATTGGTTGTTAACACTGACATTCCTTTTATATTCAATTATAAACAATGAACGCTATTCTATCAACATACACTAATAACTTTTTTTATTCAAATTTTTTTTTTTTACTTCAAATCTAGTATTTTTGTGGTACAAACTATCGCAATAAACTGATAAAAACAGTTTATCCTGAATGTTGAAGAAGGTAAAAGTGCTCTAGCATGCCATATTTATAGACAATCATTGGAAACTTTTCCAATAAAGTCTTGTAAAGTCTTATAAAAATCCAATCAAGTTATGTTACACTTTTCCCCGTAAAACTGGTTTTCTTAAAACATTGAAATTACAGACAAATATTGTCACTATCATCAATACTGATGGCAGAACCGTGCAGTATCCTGAAGGTCCCTCAACCAAGGGGCACTAGAAAGCATTTCTAATAACTAATATAATAAGCCAACCGTTTAACTGCTTTAAGAATCAGATAGTGAGGGAAAATATACAATATATGATTGGTTTTTAAGGACCCACGGAATTACCTATGTTGTACTACATTACAGACAATCTGGCAGAGTGCCACCATCGTCCCGAAGAAAAGTTATAAAGGCAGCTTATCGTTAACGTCACACATTCCGCAGAAAATTTCTAAAATGAATTTTTCCCGGTAACCAACATTTCACCCGATCAAAAAAATACTTTCTTAATTCTTATAATGGTAAAAGAAAGTAAACAAAAAACAAAAGACCTTGCACTAGAAGAACTGACCACTTTGTGGTGCCACAATGTCCGCTCATACAGCACACGACATCATGCCATTTACAAAAGCGCAACAGTAGGAACAAACTTTGGCGTGTTATGTAAATGCTACAACACCTACAAAATAAAACACGAAATTGGGTTATTTTACAAAAATAAATCTGTATATATTCAAGGTCAGGCTGTGTACACAGAAAAGGTGAGAAAGAGAAAATCTAAGCAAGGTTTGGCGGCGAAGTCTATACAAGGCGCTAAGTTCTAATTTTATCGAAACATGTTACAGAATAAACTTATGATGATATAGCATGTTCGATTATCGTTAGTTGTACCTGACTATTAAACTGGAGTCAGACGGTCGCCGACCTAGTTGCCGACAGTTTGTGAATAATTTGTTTTATTATTAAATTCTACATGAGGTCGATATAATAAGTTCAGAATTTTCACTTTTCTCTAAAAGATTCTAAAATTATTGCAGCTACAAAGTCGAAACACGCTAAAATTCTCGATACTCAAATATCGATATATATTTAAATACCTAGTTTTAAAAGTTTATTTTTATTTCTTTGTTAAATTGATCACAAGATCGTAATGATTAGTAAGTAAAAGGGTTTCATAACTGATTCATAAACTGAATAATTGTTTCATAAATTCTCCAAAACATTAATATACATAAAAAGACGAACAACTGCAGGAAGCTCAAAACGCTTCTTGAGTCATCCACTACTGCCACCAGAGAGAAGGTTCAGTCAAAATCCATTCTAACCGGAAATATAAGATTACCGATGGTTCTTTTTCTTCAGTTTTTCGGCATCGATTTTCTTGCAACTTCGTACACTTTGGCACATAGAAATGTATATCACTTCTATTTGTAATATTTTCCCCATAAAAATTAATTTCTGAAAAGTCCTGAGGAGTTGCAAGCTCAAGTTTTCCTGTAATGTGTCACTTCAGTCAAATGTATTGCTGCTGCCATCTCTATAATTTTAAGGCTACTGTTGCATTTTTGTTACTCCTATTGTCTTGTACCGGACGAAGCTTCTAATCCACATTGTTGTGAAAGAGCCAGCATAAACCCAATCACTTTATAAAGTAAAAGGCGAAAGAGGAGGCCCAACAGAAGGTCTGGCGCAACATCAGGTGCAGGAGAAGAAGAGTGCAAAACTGTTCCAGACGCCGCAGAAAGACGTGACGACAAGCTGTGGATGGAGGATCACGTGTGCGACTGCAGTTCGAGGCACAAGCGAGCGCTGGGTCAATCGGTACCGGGGTTTATCGGAGTGCTGGCCACACTGCTGGAGCTCCCAATGCCAACTACCGCAGTGAGTGCTGAGAGCTCTTCTCAGGGCAATCTCAAAATCACTTGTTGCACAGCTCGCACCACAAAGCTCCACACAAAAAATCATTATTGTGGCGGTCGATTGCCCTTTTAACCGACCTCTAAACCAGACGTACGGCTTTTTTTAGCGCCACCATAATATAAACTCACCTACCGTCTCGCCGTTGCGACCAGTGACACAGTTCTCAAATCTACATCGCATCGCACGTAATTTGCTTGGTACCAAATCAAGTCCTTCACCGGGTACCGACAGCTACATTAATAGTATCCCGAAAGTAATAATTACTACTTATGTAATAGTTGTGATGATTTCTACCAGAGTTGTACACTAATTATATTTTGATGACTGTCTATCTAGTTGCAAAGAGAGTAGTGTGATAATTGTGTATTCATCTCAGGGATTTCACACTGGAATCTATTGTTTCGTGTTGTAATGGGAAAAAAAAGAAAAGCAAACATCCCCCCCCAAATACTACCTTGAAATTTAGTAGAGTCGTAATAACAAAGATAAACATTTTTTTCTGTTTAAATTCAGTACTCCTACAGAATAATTATTTTCTTATTTTCTTCAAGTATATATTTCTTTGGGCAAGCGGAGTAGATAATGTCGCATTCCTATCATTTGATTTGTTGAGTAGTATTTAGATGCAATGAAAGGAGGTATTTGTAATAGCTTTATTTAACTATTGTTTTGACTTTCTACGCAGGATTCTATATTAAACAGTGTGTCTGTCAATGAAAGCCGCTGGATTTGGAATTCTATTCTTACTATATAAATCGTATAGTATTACTATTCGTTTTGAGAGATATCTAGTGCATAAAACCACATATTATACTGAAAAGATATAAGTTTATAGGTGTCAATCTATTTCTAATTAATTTTGTTTAGATGGTAGAATTGTATAATCAACTAAGATAGCACTTTAGAGGAAAACAACCCTACCCTTCTGCTAAAGCTCCCTTATATGACATTATTCAAATAAAAGTTTAGCTCTTTATATGTGTAGTTCACATACCTAGTTTTAAGAAAATCATTGGAGCCGTTTTAGAGAGAAAGCAGAAAACTCGAAAATACTTTTCAGTGAAAATGCAATTCCCCTCATCAGATTTCCCGGATTTCTTTTCAAACTCGGAATTTCAACAACATATTTATTTCTTATTAATAATATTTAGATGATAGTACTGTGTAATAATCTGAAATAGCACTTTAGAGGAAAACTGACCCGTCCCCTCGCCAAAAAATACCCTTTAAAGCATTTTTCCGGAGAAATGTTCCAAATAAAAAATATAGCTCTTTGTAAGTGCAGTTGATACGTAAAGTTAAAAGATAATCGTTGGAGCCGGTTTCGAGAAACTCACAAAAACTGAAGAAAAAACATTCAGTAAAGTGGCACTTCCGGTTGAACGACTTTTACGAGAAGCTTACTCTCAGTTCTCCTGGTAGCACTTACACGAAATATTAAGTTTGAACATTCTGCGATTTTTCGTTTTCGAGATATGTGCGCTCCACCCAAACATCAATTGTTAAAAACCACTTTTTGGACTGAGGGGACTTCAAAACGGATATTTCCGGCGAAAATTTGACTCCATTACAATACTTCCTCTTACTAACAGCAGTACCAACAGAAGTCAGTGAATATGACACCATCACCCCAAAAAGAAATACTTATCGCAGAAAGCTGGAGGCTCAATAGGGATATTTCTATCAAACCGGAAGTGCGGCTCATTGACTTTTTTTTTTGGAGTTGCAATCCATTAATTTTCATTAAGCTTACTAAGCAGGTGACTTATCTTATGCCAAACACTTTTATCTGTAATACGTTTTTAAAAAAACCGTCTGAGTTATTTCACAACAGACTTGTGCAATTTCTGTCCCAATATGGACCGAGGCAAAGAAAAGAAAAAAGAGAAATATGTGGCCTTTTAGACTGAATATTCACCATCAAATTCTTTTTCTTTCAGCACACCGGAAATTCCTCAAATATTTTTTCTCTACAACCATATGTTTTGTTGTTTAATGACTTCATGATTTTAGTATTTTGTTATATAAATAGAAAATAACATATTTACTTTTCTCGTGAATTTTTAATTAATAATACGATGGTGCATTGTATTAATACTAACCATTGGAATTCGTCATTTTCTTCTTTTGTGTTACTTTTTGCAAAGAGGAAGTATTGCGATCGTATCATTAATACACGTTTTGATATTTCCTGAATTAGAAAAAAAAAGTGTTTTTAGCAAATGGTGTGTGTGTGTGTGTGTTGTTAGTGATGTGTGAGTGTGTGTGTGTGTGTTGTTAGTGATGTGTGAGTGTGTGTGTGTGTGTTGTTAGTGATGTGTGAGTGTGTGTGTGTGTGTTGTTAGTGATGTGTGAGTGTGTGTGTGATGTTAATGATGTGTGTGTGTGTGTGTTGTTAGTGATGTGTGTGTGTGTGTGTGTGAGTATGGTTAGTCGTAGTAATTGCAGTGTTTTCACAGCAGATCTTTTTAATTTACTTTTTCTTTTCTTTAATTATTTTCTCGTTATAACTTAATTTTCATGCGAAGAATGTTTAATAATTAAAGAAGAGAGCAGAACAAATTAAAACTGTATTCAGGATTGCATAATTGTGCATGTCTAACCTTTCTCACTGTTTAATGAGCTGTTTTAAGAATAACTACCTGAAGGTGATGATTTATTACTAATTAGTAATGAATACCTATTACTAATCGTCACGCAGGATATCCAAGCTGCCATAAACGAATGATTAAGCACCTCTACTGATTAAGTGAGCGATAACCTTGGAAGACTAACATCCGCACAGACAGCCGAAGCTTGTTATCAAAAGATTCTGAATTGTAGAGAACGAATGGTGGTTAAAAGCCTCCCGCAAAATATATTTAAGTTTAGTTGATGATGGCCAGTAATTTGAAAAAGACATAGGTGCTTGTCTAAAAGCTTTTATGAAGCTGTGGTTTCCAAGCTTCGGAGTAAGAGAGATCCTGAGCCGTCTTCATCTTTGCGGTAGCTATTGTCCACCTAATAAGCCTTATAAAGCTACTAACTTCCTTGGACATTGTACTAGCTAGAGGAGTATAGAATAATAGATCGCCACACTTTGGGCCGAATAATGATCTAAGCTCTCAATTATCTTTAATTTATTGATTTGTATCAGTTATTTAATAGTGTCTTGTGGGCAATTAAAAATGCGCAATAATTCACCTGGCTTGTATGGAGAGGGGTGTTGTAAATTACTGTCGGCGGTATAGATAAAACAACACGTGGGATTCATTTTTATTGCCTTATGTAATAAAAATGCATATCTCATTATTTGTGTACACGATCATTTCAAATAGAAAAAATTACATTAATTATCTTGTTAAACTTCAGAATTTTATTTCATCAGTAAGTATTGCAATCATATATTAAGCCATTGAGTTTTCACCGGAAATACAGGTTTTCAGGGTCCCGAGTGCGGAACAAAAAAAAATCTGCTGTGAAACTCTCACACAACTTGTTCTTACTGCAATTTACGGAAATAATAAATTTTCTTCGCACTTCCCGTCGGAGTTTTTATGGAGAAAAACTCAGAAAACAGAATTGTGTAAAAAATTAAAATAGCACTTTAAAGGAAAGCATAACACCAACCCCAGAACCGAAATGAATTTTCCCTGAGAAATATTTCAAATAAAAATTTTACCTCTTTTTTTATGTACAGTTAATATTCCAAGTAAAAAGAAAATCGTGAAAGCCATTTTCGAGAAAATCGTAAAAGACTGAAAAATCCATTCAGGTTGTGACCGATTTTGATTAAAATCTTGTGATCGGCTCCCATCCTAGGTCTTAATGTCTAAATGTCTAGTTTGAACTTTCTGCAATTTTTCGTTTTTGAGTCATGCTGACCATAACACACAAGTCTGAAAATCACATTTTTGGACCCAGGGAACCTCAAAAAGTTATATCTGGTGTAAACCGGATATCGAAAATTTGATACGATCGGAATACTTCATCTACAGTAGTAGGGGAGAGTAAATATCTGATTTGAAACACTATTCTGACTTTCTCTTATGTGTGTGAATATAAAAGTATTTGTTGAACGTTGATGAATTATGTTATGAAGAAATGTGATGAGGATCGGTCAAGAAAAAAACATTCAATTATGCCAACATTTCGGCGGAGTTTCCTGTCCTTATCAAGGCTCTAATATATAGATAGTCTTGAAGATGTGGAAAAAGAATTTTTAGTGCAATTTTGAAACTTATAACATTTTGTAGAGCACAGAAACATAAAAAAAAGATGAAAACTAAGAGTTACTAGTTACTTGTTTTAAATCATCTACCGAAAAAAAAAAAATTTTTTTTTACTGTTACTGACCAGTTACTGAACCAGGTTTACTGAACAGTTCTTTCAGTTTTCCTACGACTTTCTCCATAAAGACACCAACGAATTTCATTAAACTTGTTATATTAACTGTGTGTATTTATAAAGGAATAATGAATAATAACAACTTAGTTATTCAACCAAAAGTAACATTTATTTAAGCGGCAGCAGGTTATCTGGCTACATGGTGTGTTGTCGTATCGATACATTGCTTCACATGCGATACATCATATCGATACATCATATCACATGCATCTCTTTTTTTTTTTTTTTTTTTTTCAAGCTACAAACACATTATTCAAATTATTCTACATAGCTATTTCACAGAAAAATTCTAAATTAAGTAACAAATCAAAATTTAATACATTTAAGTACATTAAAAACATTATTTTCAAAACGTCACAAACTCCGACCAGTCTTTCTTCTTTGGCAATCTCGCGGATCTCCTTACTTCTTCTTCTGCCCTCTCATTCTCATCCTCTCTAACTTCCTCCCCTTTCCATTTTTTCATAAAACTAACGTTTCTTCTATATATCTTGCCTCTATTGTCTTTCAGTAAGTACGACCTAGGATGGTCCAATACTCTCACAACCTCTGCCTTTACCCACACACCATTTTGCTTGGTTAATATTTTTTCTCCAATTCCAAATACACGCTCCTTAACTCGACTACACTTATCATAGTGTAGCTTTTGCTTTCTTTGGTGTTCTAACATTTTCGGGTGTTGATCGTCGCAAAATTTAGGACTTAGTTGTTTTCTTACAATTGGGAGTTTCGTCCTGAGTTCCCTGCTTTGAAGAAGGTTTGCTGGTGACACATCAAGCTTGGAAATTGGGGAATTTCTATAATTTAGGAGAGCGAGCTGAAAATCCTTCTTGTCGAATTTACATTTCTGCAGCATTTTCTTCGTGATACCTACACTTTTCTCAGCTAACCCATTACTCTGCGGGTAATGTGGACTAGAGTTTATCACATCAAAACCCCATTGTTGAGAAAATTCTATAAACTCAAAACTGCCAAATGGACTATTGTCCCCAACTACTGTACTTGGTATCCCCCAACGTGCAAATATAGTTTTTAATTTTTCGATAACTTCAGCACTTGTCTTATTTTTAATTCTCTCAACCTCTATCCACCTAGAGAAATAGTCGACTAGCACTAAAAAGTTCTCACCCGCGTATTCCGCAATATCCACTCCCACCTTATTAAATGGTATGTTTGGAATGTCATGACAGTGAAGAGGTTCTCGCAAGTTATTTTTGCTAAACCGCTGACAAGTATAACATGTATTTATAAGATTTTCAATATCGGAATTTATAGCAGGCCAGTACACCAGTTGTCGAGCCTTGGCCTTGGTCTTCTGACATCCTAAATGAGTTTCATGCAAACACTGCAATACTACTTGCCTCAATGTTCTGGGCACAACAAGCCTATTGTTAAAAAATACTAAATTGTCTTCCACAGTTAGTTGGTTTCTCAAATTATAAAAATGCGTGAGCTCCCCGTTCTTGTATGATAAAATCACATTCTTAGTTGGCCAACCCCTTTGATAATATGACATAACTAATTTTAAACATTCGTCTTGGGCAGTTTCTGCTGTGAATCGATTGGCCTTCTCTTGGGACATCATTAGTTCTCCACACGTTAATGTATGAATCACATCTCTGCACTCCGGTTCATTTAGTATTGGGCCGACTACATTACGACTCAGCAAGTCCGCAGTATACAATTTTTTGCCAGCCTTATATTGCAGTTTAAATTTATAATTTACTAATTTGAGTTTGAGACGTTTGAGTCTATTATTCTTTATTTGGTCGAATGTTTTCTTATGAATAGTTACTAGGGGGCTATGATCATTATTCACAACAATATCGTTGTGGCCAAACAAATAATTATGCATTTTCTCAAAGGCGTACACAATCGACAAATATTCCTTTTCTATTTGAGCCCAATTCTGTTCCGTTTCCGTCAACGATCTTGACCCATAGCACACCGGTTTCAAATTTTGAAACAAAGCAAATCCTATTGCATCTTTAGATGCATCACATTCCACCACAACAGGCAAGTTTGGATTAAAATTAGCTAATATTGTATTGTTACTAATTATTTCTTTTAATTTATTTAGAGCAGCTTCTTGCATTTCTGTCCACTTAAATTCGATTCCTTCTTTTAACAGCTTTCTCAAAGGGCTAATATGCTCAGAAAAATCAGGTATGAATGATCGTAGGTAATTTATAAATCCAATTACACGCTGCAATTCTGTTTTATTTGCAGGAGCTTTTAAATCCCGAATAGCTTTGACTCTGTCAGCATCTGGTGACATCCCATCCTTATTGAATTTAAAACCAATAAATTTAACTTCCTCAACATAATATTTTAACTTATTGGGGTTAAACTTGATGTTATACTTTTTAGCTCTATCGACAATTTCGTGGACTATCCTATCGAGCTCAGCTATAGAGTCAGCGGCAGCCAGGATATCGTCAAAATATATAGAAACTCCCTCGATGTCACCGAAATACTTTTGATTTAACTTCATAAATAATTCAGGCCCTACGCTTAACCCAAACGGTAAGCGAAGAAAACGAAAATTTCCAAACATGGTACTGAAAGTGCAAAGTCTGCTTGATTCTTCATCTAAAGTAATATGGTAGAAACCCTCCTTGAGGTCAAAAAGACAAAAATATTTTTTCCCACTCAGCTGGGGTGTAATGTCCTCCAGGGTTGAGATAGAGTAGTTTTCCCTAATGATGCATTTATTTAATTCAGTAGGATCCAGACAAATTCTTAAAGAGTTATCAGATTTTTGTACTAGCACCAAATTACTCACCCACTCCGCCGGCTCATCGACCGGAGCGATGACGTTCTTACTGACAAGTTCATTTAACGATGTTTTTAGTTTTTCTCGTAATTTCATAGGAACACGCCTCGCTGGGTTACGCACTGGCTGACATCCTGGAATTAACTTTATACTGTATTTATCTGGAAAACAACCAAGACCTGTAAACAACGATTTATTCTGAAGTACAAAAGTCTCTTTACTCCTCAACTCTATTTCATTAACTAAAAATATAATACCCAATTCCTGAGATGTGCCCAATCCTAAAATTGGAATACAGTCATTACTAACCACTACAAATTTTGCACTAATTTTCTTTCCTCCATATGAGCATTTCAGTGTCACAATACCAAGAGGGTGAATTTGGAACCCTCCATAAGCTCTCAAGTTAAAAGTTGACTTAGCAATGGGTACTTCTAGCAATTTGACATAACTGATTGGTAAAGTATTTATCTCTGAACCTGAATCAATTTTAAATTTTACCATTTTTTCTTCATTTAAAATAATTTCTTTGAACCAAGAGTTATTCTGTTTTGTAATACTTTGTGAAATTGAATCTACAACAAGACATTGAACATCAGCCTCCGGTGGAAATTCACAACTTATATCATTGGTATTCTTTGCTTGGCCTTTATACAGCCTACAACATTTCCTAAAGTGATTCAAGCGATTGCAGTGAATACATCTCTTTCCATAGGCCGGACACTTATTAATTTCATGGTGTTGTCCACAATTATAGCAATTATTTATAAACTGAGGCTTACCTGTGTATTTCCCGACCTCCCGCGTTTTATTTATTTTAGCTTGCTTGTCAGCTCTACTTTTGAAACTTATGGCATTTAATGACACTTCCTCCACTGCCGGTTGTGCCTGTACCTCCTTGCTATGGTGTACCCCGGCCTCGTATGCTTGTATGAACTTAATGGTTTTTGTCAGACAGTGATCAGCTCTAAGTAGTTTTTCCTGCACATCTTTGTTATAAACACCCAATACAATTTGAGTCCTAAGAATTTTATCTTCTACTTCCCCAAACTCACAAGATCGAATGAGTTGCTTCAGGTCTCTAAGCCAATGATCAAAGCGTTCATTAGCTTTCTGAACTCTTTTAAAAAATTTGAAATGTTCTATTACCTCGTTGCGCTCAGGCACAATGGCTTCTTCGATAGCATCTAAAATGTTCTGAACATTCCTTTTACCCTTAAATTGCAATGAATTATATACTTTACGTCCTTCTGACCCGAGCAAATTCAATAATCTGGCTACCTGAACATCATTGGATTTTTTATTCGTTTCACTTGCAATGAAGTATATTTCAACTTCGTCTCTAAAAGTTCGAAAATTTGTAATAACGTCACCGTCAAAACAGAGTTCTTGAGGTTTATTAAATTCAGCCATTATTTCACGCACTACACTATACACTTTAGCTAGCAATATTATTATCAAACCACTATTATTCCATTTACCGACTGCGCCATGTGTATTTATAAAGGAATAATGAATAATAACAACTTAGTTATTCAACCAAAAGTAACATTTATTTAAGCGGCAGCAGGTTATATGGCTACATGGTGTGTTGTCGTATCGATACATTGCTTCACATGCGATACATCATATCGATACATCATAAACTGTACGTACAGAGACCTATCACTTCTGTTTGAATTAGTTTTCAGAGTAAATTCATTTAAGGGAAGTTTTAAAAAGGTAATGTTTTCCCCCCCAAAAGTAGCTTTTATGGAGTTTAGAATCTCCCATTCATGTATCTTGAACACATTCTAAACAACTAGTTAGAATTATATATTAGAACAGAATTAGTCAATTACAACTATGTAAATCGGAGTAAGAGAAGGCGTGTGAGTATTTCACACCAGCTTTAAAAAAACAAAACAGATATTCCTTTTTCTATTCTCATTTCTATGAACTCTAAATAAGAAAGCTGGATTAGATTTCTAGAAAAATGGATCAGGTGAAATCAAACCAAGATCTGTCACGAGTGGATGCAGCTGGTATGTATGAAATTGAAAAACATGAGTACAATAATAATGAAAATAAAACCGTGGTGACTAAAGAGAAAAAACGAAAAATCAATCATATTTCCATTTTCTTCGTATAACGCTGGGAAATATGATTTTTCTATTATTCAGTTTGAAGTGTGTTTTAGTTGTATTTGTTGGCAGAACTGCCATCCGGGAATGGAGAAAGAAAATCTGAATAAAATCCAACTGAACGGAAAATTGTTTTCACAGAAAAAAAAAATATATATATAAATAAATAAATCGATAATATAGACGGCGGAAATTGACGTGAATGAAGTTTTCTGATTGTTGGTTTGAAATCTTTGGGAACACGATCTATTTATTCCCAAATAAGAGGACCGTCAGTAAGTACTTTTTAGTAATCAACAGAATGAATGGAAAATCCAGTTTATTGTACTGAATGAATGCCGACTGGCAAACAGCGCTCTATTGAAAATAAAATAAAAAAGAATTTTGATTTGGTTTAAGTACTTGCAGACAACTGATTCCAGGCAGTCATCAGAAATAAAACACATATCAACCCTCGTCATGTGTCTCTAAAGTTCAACACCCAAGAGGAAACAGGAAATAACTAATAAAATAAAAATAAGTTACTTTTTGTTAGGCCTTCATATCTATTTATTACTTTATTAATAAATAAATAAAAGGAAGGAAGCGATAGTTAATAATATTTGATAAAAAGGAAATGTAATAGTCATTATATTTTTTCTCGTTTTAATTCCATTTTGTTCTCTTACACCATTTTGTTCTCTTACACCATTTTGTTCTCTTACACCATTTTGTTCTCTTACACCATTTTAATCTTTTACACCAGTTTCAGTACAATTACAATTGACATATCTTTCTAATTTAGCAACATTTTGTTTTCAGCACATACCATGAATGTGATTACAAGCTCTTTCAAACCCCCTATGCTTAGAAAGTTGTGTGAGTGTTTCACACCAGATTTTTTTCTGGAACAAAGGTTTCAAATACATGTTTTAAGCTTATATCTGTGCAGTTTACATTTCAAGTTGAAAAGAAAACGTTCGAGTCACCGTTTTCTTTCTCGAGAATGCTTAAAATCCGCTTTTAAACATTGCAGCTTTCCCAAAACTCGCCAAAAAATAAATTTGCCCGGAAAAATGTTATTATGTGTGATTAGTAAGTAGGATTGCAGCCGGATGGGATTGTGATTCCCTGCATGATGAATGGGATTGTGATACTTAACGGAATATCCAGTTTGAGCTTCGTACAGAGCTACAACACACAGTGACTATAAGCTGTTCGCTAAAAGAAAATCTTTCCTACACAGAGGAGCTGAACACGTATTTCCGGTGCAATGTATTTTTTCAGTGAAATTTCCATATAAAGGCAATACAATAAAAAAATGTACAGACAAAATCTTGCTTTGCTAATCTTAGTTGAAAATTACGTAAGTTGAATATATAACATCAGATCTGGAGACAATACATGCTGTTCTAATTTATATTCTTCGACAACTAGGGGGATAATCCCCTTACGTCATGCGATGACAAAACTTTTACAACAAACGTACCCCTTCGCACACACTGCACTTGAGTCTGCATAACAGAATAGATTTCTTGACTCATCACATATTCCATTGCCATTTATCTATATTAGATTCTTATTGGGTTATTATGGCGGTAGTTTGTCGGAATTTATAATAAATGAATATGATGGAGCAGATTCAATATGATAATTAAAGCGTATGTTTAAGAAAAAGAAGAAGCTGATTAGCAAGTTTCTCGGTTTTCTTTGCTGCATGTGGGGACTTAACGACCCCGCGCAACTAACAAAAAAAGCCGCGAGATTTGGACTTTGGGATTTTACTTCCTTAGACAAGACGCCTTCATCATGGCTATATCTTAACTTACCCTGCGGCAGATGTGCCGAATTAAAGAAAATCTTCAAACTTGATATTCCGTTAGGTACCATCATCGGCGTCTGACATGACTGTTTTGATCTCATCTTATCAACCGGAAGTACAAAAAGTTTAATGTTAAAGTTCTCCCAGCACCTCCCAAAAATTCAATTTTCTCGGCATAATGAAAAAATCGTTGGAACCATTTTTGAGAAAATCGGGAAAACTAAAAAGAAAACGATTCAATAAAGATGGCGTACCTGCAGATGATCATAACCTTCGTGTCAGATGGTCCTGTCTACACCTAATATCAAGTTAGAGTTTGTCCTCAAAACTTGTATTTCCGGTGAAAACTCAATTTCTAAAATCTGTGTCCGATCGTGTCGATCGCAATACTTCCTCTCACCAGGTGTAATAAAAACTAAAGGTTTATAGAAAAATTCTCAACAGAATTGTAATTCACTCCAGGTTATTTTTCTTAAAGTAATGTTAACCACTCTGTGAACTAGTAGTCTGGATAGATAAGTTTGTTATGTTGGTCTCTACGTATGTATGTGTATATCTATGTCTAAATGTGTGATGTTATGTATATGGGTCCAACAAGTTGATAAGTCGATGGTATACCGGTAGTGTAGTCCCGGATAGGACAGGAAGTATTGGCTGTATATGTGGATGGGAGACTTAGCCACTTCCTTTTGATGTGTGTGTGTGTGTGTGTGTGTGAGTGTGTATGTGTATGTGTTCGCCACGATATGGAGATAGGGAAGTTGCTGGCACTGAACAGTGTAAAGGAAGAGATCTAGGCGGCTGTATATGGGTAGGAGAGGTGGTAGACAGACTCGGTGATATCGACCCACCCAGCTGGGCGGAAATTCCGCCCGCTGGCACGAGGAGTTGCACAGCCTTCTCTCTCAAACCCCTGGGCTGGGTCCACACCCAAATATAACCAGGGGTGGGCGGGTGAAACACGCCGCGAGCACACAGGCCAGTCACCCTGGTTTCCCGTCGTCCCCCGCTCTCGCACCATGTGTAAGCGACGACGAGGTAGGGCTGCAACAGCAGCCAGTCTGATGACTGGGCTCACGCTGGAGTTTTCTCCATCCACTCTTACTACTAACAGGAAAATCCCTTTAGTCCGTTCTTGCCCTAGAAAATGTTCCTCGCTTTTTCCCGTTATTACTTTTTTTTTGCTTGTCTACTTCTCTTCTCGCCGCCATGTCATTCTCCGACCATACACTCTTTAGCTGTTATTCACACAGCTTCCCCATTGCTGGACTCCTATCTCAATTAAACTCCATTTCACTCACTTGTAAAGTCCGCTTTATCCGTCAGCTTTAATTTTTCTCATTTTTTTCATGAGAAATAAAGAATTGTTAATTTATTTTCATTAAGCAAGCATTATATGAATTGAATATGAAATTAACACGGAGAAAACTATGGATAGAGTTTTCTTTGGAATTTTCTTCGAAATCATTGCTCTAGCAAAGTAACACCTTTCTACCTCAGTGAAATCACTTTCAGTTATTACCTGCTTTCGGTAGATTTACTCCTATCAACTCTATATTTACGGGCTGAGTGAAAATATCGAATTTTAAAGAAAACTTACCAATTTTATAATTACATTAACTAGGGAAGGGAATAGCTAATTGATAGAATACTGGACTCCCTCTACAGCTCACTATCCGGTGATAAACAGGGTTGTCTGTAACGAGAGAACACTGTCCGGAGGCCGGCAGTGCACTGAGAAGGCTCCCGGCGCCAATGACCATGGATGTTGACGCGCCTTAAATTAAAAAAAAAAATTACATTAACTGCACAATTCGTGTGAGTGTTTCAGACAAGATTTTGTTTTAGAACAGAACGTTGAACATAGTACGATAATTTTTTCTTTTAATTCCCTTTTTATTTCCTATTTGTTACAACACTGCCCAAAACTGCTAGAAGTAGCAAATAGTTATCTTACTATTTACATCTAACATTTGTTGAGTCATTCATTGATAAAGCAATAAACATTTGCAAATTTAAACCATTCTATGTTATAAAAACGCACTTCTTTTCATTCATGTGTGAGTCTAATTGTGTACATAATTTGATTTAATACAATAATTTTTTCAGTTGAATTATTTTAGTGCTTGAACATAGTGTTTAGTTTATTTTAATGTATGTAGCGCAGACCACAATGTATTGAAAGAGTTGTTTGTGCTTGTTTCCACTGAGCTGAAAAGCATCAGAGGTATTTTCGTGATAGCCTGCTTCTTTTTGTCGTCATCGACCAGTTTCGGGTGTTTGCCCATCATCAGGATGTTTTGCCAAAACAGTGTGATAACACAGACTATTCAGTCTATACACTATTGAAAGAGAATCTATTATAAAGACGGAAATCTGCGCAAGAGCTAATTCAAACAAAATCTCTTTTCTCGCAACAACATAAAAAAAGGATTTTAACTATATATATTGTAACGTTTTTCCCTCTAAACTAGCTACTGCAACCAGTTTTAAGTGGGTTTGCATAGATAAAATACTCTAAACTTCAATAAGAAAAACACCAATTTATTGTTTTACACAATAAATTATAAATACAACACTTAATAATAATTAATTCAGAGTTTAAGCCACAAAAGTTCACTTTGTTCACTTTTTATACACTTTTCACAAACGTACACTTAGTTTGTAACAAGAAAACTCTCCCAGACTGACTGCGGTCTCACTATTTATACCAGTGGAGAATGGTCTGGAACTTTCTCGATTCTTCTACAAAGAGCTATATCGCGCCGCCAGCGCTTCATAGCGGCCACTAGGAGAACTTGAGGTACCTGCTTTCTCTCCTAGATGGCACTAGTGGCTGCGTCACACTGCTCCCCTCTCAGATCTGTTCGTCCCGAACAGAAACATCGCTGCTGACGTAAGGCGAAACCGGTCCAGATGTACGACCTTCATATTGGATCTGGGCGTCTGTTGAATTCGGTACACCAGTTCGTTAAGCCTTGAGATGATTGCGTAAGATCCTTCCCAATCGTTTTGAAGTTTTGGGGACCTTCCCTTCTTCCGTACAGATAAATTATGGAATGTAGAAGCGTAATATATTTTATCTATTTTCTTTTGAACCACTAGTATATACGGTAAATAAAAAATGGCGGTGGATTTTGCATTTCCGCCAATTCTCTTTTGCCTATTTTTTTACCAATGGATTGAAAATTCTGAGTTTTTTCTTTGTAGCTCACTATAAATATATAAAACAGCAAATATTATGTTAGAAATAACTTGGTTTTTTGGATTTTTTTATAACAGATTTTTGTTGCACTATTTAATAATTCATAAAACCCTACGTAGGGAAATTCATAGAAATAAGTTGCTATAAATAAACAACCAATCACAATGTAGAAGTGAAGGTGTCAAATGTGAGCGTGTAATTAAGGCGAATCAGAAATTTAGAATTATTGTTTTAACCACGCCTACATTTTACACCTTTACTTCGGCACTGTGAATGGCTTTTTATTTATAGGTAATTATTTCTGTGAAATATCTAGTTTAGAATTTGTTTACTAATTTTCCCCCCGTAGGTATTTTATAAATTATCAAATTATGATAAAAACTTTTTATAAAAAAATGCAAAAAATCAAGTTATTTCTAGCATAATATTTACTGTTTTATATAGTTAATGTGAGCTATAAAGAAAAAATTCAGCATTTCCATTGCATTGTTAAAAGAGAAAGCGAAAGAGAATTAGGCAGAAATGATCCAATGAAAGCCCCCTATTTTGTATTTGGCCGTTTATACTAGTGGAACAAAATAAAATTGATGTTAAACACCCATAAAAATTTCTCAAATGAATTCATAATATTTAGTTAAAAAAACTTTTCTTTGACCTGGAGTTGTAGCTATGTCCTTCACCTTTGTAATGTATGTGGCACAGTCCACATATTGATAGATCAATTAGAAAAAGTACAGACTTTGAAAATTGGAGTAAGAGAAAGTTTTGTCAGGTTTCACACCAGATTTTTTTTTTTTTTTGGTAATAAAAAGTGGTTCTTTTGAATTTTGAAAAAATTACACTTATTTACTGATATCAAAAGAGAGGCGGGGGTTAAGGCACATTGATTATTAAGGCCAATGAAGTCTCCAACAGAGGCTCTCTCAAGCGTGTTCTGTCTTTTGGTCCATCTTTTTGTCCGTCTCTCTTAAGAGTACACTATGTGCCCGAGATTGGGCACCCCGACTTACTCTTCCGCCTCTCTGATCATATATTTCACTATCTCTCTCTTTTAATTTTCACTTTACAAAAGCTGCCCCCCTTTACCGCAAATGAGTATTGTGGAATTTCCACTTGCTTGGCTGGAACTACTCAGGTATCTAACGGCTTTTTTGAATAACTCTTTATTTCAGGACCTCAGACAAATCCGCCACAGCTTCGTCAATCAACACGTCTTATGAGTCATAACATATCTCCCATTTCAAATTTCACCAATGTAGAGGAGATAATTAATTCTACAATTTGAAATATGTCATGATCCCGGATCTTTAATACCATCACATCATGGTACGAAGATTTTGTGTTAAAAATCCATCGACTGTTCATCATTTTATTTTCCACTCTTTGAAGATTTTCTTAAAAATCATACCGGTTTTTTTACTTTCTCTTACTTTCCCTCTCAAGATGGTGCGAATGTGTCCAATTTTCTTTTAAGGTATACTACAGAAAATTGACGATACGTTCAATATTCTATTCATGTGGTTATTACAATTATATAAATGATATAGATGTATTATTTAAAACATATTTATGTAATTATATATTATTGAAATAGAGTGAAATGTGGTAAATGAATTTTTCGTTTAACCAAAATACAGTTTACTTTGTCTTTCTGTTTACTGTGTATAATTTATTAATATCGCGAGGTCGATCTCGGACATTTCTATTCATCATTTTGTCTTTTTACCAGAAATATTTGTTTTGAGGTGTGTGTGTTGCATGCTTGCGAACGCAATATGTATGTGAACGAAATATTTCCAAAACAAAAAAGTGCAGGAACCTCAAACATGGTATCGTTCAGGCACCACGAAAGCTTCAGGCAAAATCCAAGACATTCAGCCAGAAGTGCGACATTACTGAATGTTTTTTTTCAGTTTCTTGCAACTTTGTTGAATACGGCTCCAACGATTTTCTTTAAACTTCGAATACTATCTACACATATAAATACTTATTTTTATTTCATACATTTTTCTGAAAAAAAAAAATGTTTAGGTATCAGAGATATTTTCCGCGCTATTTCTAGACATGTGACCATGATTTCAACACTGTGCGGACCCAACCGCAACAATGATTTTAGGCAGTTCTGCGGTATTTCGGGGCTTCAAATTTCAAATTTTATGTGGTGTTCAATGTTGTTGGCGTTCTCTACTAGACTACAAATTAACCACTTCTGTTTCCTGCCTGGATAGATACTGCTTCTCTCTCTACCTGTCTAATGTTAGGACAACTGAGTCAAATTTATCAATTTAAGTAAATTGTATAATTTTATACTGTAATCGTATTACCAGCAGTAAATGAAAGTGCTGTGAGCGTTTCTCACCAGATTTCTCTCTAAACTCCAAATAGTGACTGCCACAAATAAACCTTCATTTTTATTACAGTTTTTCAGATTTTTTTATTACCGATACAATTTTCTGGAAAAAATTGATTTCCAGTCAAGTAGGGGATCTAGAAATAGACACTAGCGTGAAAAACACTTGATTTTTTTTTTAAATTAATTTTCCTATTACTCACGAAACTTTCACATTAATTTTTATGCTCTTTAATGCCATCGAGATTGTTGGGGTACGGCAAAAGAACAAAAGGTTTTGTTGCAAAAACACTTACACTTGGTTTTTATTAAAACAGTAAAATCTGAAGACTTAAACATACACACATTCACTTGAATACTAAAACAGGAAGGTTCACATATGCAATAAAGGTTGTAGACCGCAATCGATTCTTGCCATCGACGGTCGGACGAGTCTCTTTCCTTAACATAGATAATGAATCTATAGATTATAAAATTACAAACATTTTATATTTCAAATTACTATCATTAACTATTTATTTTTATTACTTGGTGTTTAATAATTAACTGAAGTATAATAACAATAAAAATAGAAATTAAAGTGCAACAAATTACCACTTAATAAAGTTTTTAAGAATAATAGCTTGTAATGGAGGAAATGAAGCGAAGATATTTAAGTATATTGCACATAGATAACACTCTAACCACTTGCTAGTATTTAATCAAGTTTACAAGAGGGAATAGTGAGTGTACCTTGAGGTTCACATTACTTTCACCAGAGTGCAATTCAACTAAGGTCATACTCACAACACTATTAACTAGTGCTCATTTATTTCAAAGAAACAACTATTTTACCTTCTTTATTATTTAGAATTAATATCAGCTGATTTTCAAAAATTAATTTCACAGATGCTTTATCTAATTAGACCAGCTGATTTGACAATATTATAAATTGTGTGATACTTTCACAGAAGATTGTTTTATTTGTTGTGGTGGTTGGTTCCGCAGAGCTGGAAAGCATCAGAGACATTTTCCGTGGTAGCCTGCTTCATTTTGTGGTCATCGACCGGTTTCGGGCGTTCGCCCATCTTAAGGATGCGTTTTTTAGACTTAGTGTGAAACTAAGTTAGCTCTGTGCGAGTCTGTGTTGTTACACTGTCTAAAAAACGCATCCTGAAGATGGGCGAACGCCCGAAACCGGTCGATGACCACAAAATGAAGCAGGCTACCACGGAAATGTCTCTGATTGTTTTATTACGTGCAATAAATTACATAATCAAAATCGAATGAATTTAATGTCCGATTAAAAAATCCAGGAAAACTGATTATTGTTGTTGATGCACTGCAACTTGTCGGCCATGTATATTGGAGCTTGTAATATGATCTCAGAGAGAGAGATAGAGAAAGAGTGAATAAATAAAGATAGACAATAAAAAATGCATACCTTCTGTAATATTACAACATACACACACACATACTCACACGGCCATTTAAAATCGATATATCTGATTATTATTCAAACATGTTTAAAGCCGGTATTATTGTCATCAACATTATTACGGCTTCATAATGCGGTTATTAACATAATTGTGAAGCACTATATATTTGGACAGAGGCTAATGAAGTGCCGTCCACTGGAGGGGAGGCCGCCAGCAAGATACATAGTAAATTCACTTCTGTATTCCTGGTACAATATGCACATACCCACTCACAAATGGCCATTAAATGGAATAGTCGTTTCCTAATTTTATCAAATCTACATCAATTATATTTCTATTTTTATAAATATAGAGTATTTACATACGTATTTAGTTGTTCAAAATTATTTATTGGTTTCAATTCAATTATTAAAATACTTTGTTCTGCCACCGTGTAATGATGTGACAATTAGAAAATCAAAAGTAGTAGTGAGGTTTCATTTTTAAACACAAGTGACAAAAAGTATAAACAGCCATTACTTTTTCTCTCTAGGTAATCAAGTAATTTTATTCAACTCTAACTAGCGCCCGACTCTTGGCGGCAATCCGCGAAAACAAGATATTATCAAAACATTTCTCAGATACAGCGGATTTGAGGTTCTAATGGAGCTGGTTATAATATAGAGAGAGGGAGTATTTGACTTGAATTAAAATACAATCTCAGTGATTTGTACCTATTCATATATTTTACTTTCTCTTACCCCCTAGTGAGAAGAAGTATTACGATCGTGCCAAATTTTAGAAATCTAGTTTTCACCGGAAATAATTGTTTTGGGTTTCCCTGAATATGAACAAAATGTTTTTAGCGAATGGTTTGTGTGTGTGTGTGTGTGTGTGTATATGCAACAGAATATGTCGTAAACGAAAAGTCGCAGGAAGCTCCAACTTAATATTGCGTTTACCTACTACTTCCGCATCAAACATATTCATGATTTTCTCGAAAATGGCTCCATCGATTTTCTTTAAACTTCATATACTATCTACACAAATAAATGTCTATCACTTTTATTTGGAAAGTTCATTTTTTTCGGGGTTCTGAAGGAACAGTAGCGCCATGATTTCCTCTAAAAAACATTTTCAGTATAATATGTGATTTTACCACCTTCATAATATTAAAACACATTGAAAGCATCGATAGAATTCCAAATTTGAAGAAAATCGGTTAACCGGAAGTGCGATTTTACAGAGTGGGTTTTTTGGAATTCTCTGGAAAACGATTACAATGATTTTCTTGCTGCATCAATAGAAACGCACCTATCATTTTTATTTGAATCATTTTTCTGAAAAAATTAATTTTAGAGGGGCAGTGTGGGGGGGACGGTCTATCAGTTACTTTAAATTTAAATTTCCACAAGCTTTGTTGATATTGACATGCTCGGTTAGAGCGCATTACTCGGTAAGGTCGCACCATCAAAATACTCACACCATTTTTATGTCCAGCCAAACTAAACATTGTAACGTTCAATTTTACAGAAAATTTTTTTCAAATTGTATTAATCCAAAAACCGTGTGAGTGTTTCACACACCAGATTTTTTTTTTACTTTCTCCCACTCCTTTGTATGTGGAAATGCGATCGTATTAAATTTTCGAAACCGGAAGTACATGTTTTGGAGACACTCTAAACGAAGAAAATGTTTTTAGCGAATATGTGTCTGTATGGTCATCAGTGTAACTCAAAAACGAAAACTCAAGAGAAATGATTTCGTTTAAGTGTTAGCAGAGGCACGTGTCAGTCAAGTTTAAGTACCCCAGTAATCCCCGTAATTTTATTATTTCAATGCCACTTCTTTATTAAAGAAAAAAAGAAAGAATAAGAACAATGTGACCATTATAGCTTTTCTTCTAATACAAAGTGATTTATTTGATAAATTACTAGCTAGAGGGAGTATTAAAAGTGTTAAGAACAACGTAAATCTGTTTGGTTTGAAGGACATGTCCTTCATTAGTCACCAGTGTTACCTGGTTCACTAATTTACCTGTACAAATGTTTTTTGTGACGTGACTTTATTTTATATAATCTGTGTTTCAATCACTTCCACAACATTACACACAGACAGACACACAATACAAAATAATAGAACTAGAAAAATTTACAAAGTAATAAAATTTGTTCTATAGATACATTGATAATTAAAAAAGTAAATAAATCTAATGTGAAACAGATATTTCATTTTCTGTTATAGCAATTCTTACTCAATTAAAAACATCTTACGTACGCAGATAGTGTACAAAGTTTAAAAAAAATCGTTGGAGCCGTTTTAGAGAAAATCGCGAACAACTGAAAGAAAGAAAACATTCAGTAAAGTGGCACTTCCTGGATTTTGCCCTAAATTTCGTGTCAGATGGTTTGTACTTAAACGGGATACCAAGATTGGGCTACCTGCAAATTTTTTCGTTTTTGAGATTTTTTTGTGCAGAAACACACACACGTACGCTAAAAACAGTTTTATCGAACTCAGGGAACCCACAAAACATGTATTTCCAGTGAAAACTCAATTTCCAAAATTTGACACGACCCCCAATACTTCCTCTTATTAGAAGGAATGAGAGATAATAAAAATGTTTCAAGTAAAAGATACCTGTTTCCGCTGCACTAAACACAATCACCCAATTCTATCTTCACACCAAAACATTTTGCTCATTTATTTCTCGTGAAAATTCAATATTGACAATTTAACACGATCGCAATAGCAGGAGTAAGAGAAAGAAAAAATGAAAAAGCCAAAATGGTTGTGAATATTTTTCAGTTTTGAACTGTTCATATAATCGTTACACATGAAGAATAAAACATGTCATTTGGAGGCCAGTAAAAGGGAAGTGCATCAGGATGCATAAGTGCACACAATTTCCTTCCGGTGTCATATTAGTTATTGTCGGAATGTCTCTATTGCTCCTTTCAAGTTGTATTCATAATATTTTAGTCCGATCTATTATTATTTTCAAATTTATAGCACTTCCACAATACTATACTATAAAACTAAAACAAAAAATCTGGTGTAACATTTACACACTTTTCTTAAATGTATAATGCTACTTCCTAGACACAAATTTTCTTTAAGCTTGATAATTATTTTCCAACTATATTTGTAAGAAACATTCAGTATAGTCCAAAATCGTTGTATCGTATACTCTGGTACAAATTTCACCGGAATATAAATTTCTAACTTAGTGGGATTTTAACTTTTTCAAACTTCAGTAATTAAGAAGAGGTCTTAAAATATCGTACCAAATTTTCTGAAACTGAGTTTTCACCGGAAATATATGTGTCCGGTTCTGCTAACTATAAAATAAAATCTAGACGTGAATTGAATAAAATATATTACTAAACGTGGTCACAATCGATTAACCGGAAGTTTTACATGGTTTGCTTGAAACCTGTTTAAAATATTTTCCTTAAACTTGATATACCCGAGTATTTGTTATTTTAGCTGTGTGAAATTGTTAGAATGAATGTATTTATTGGGATTTATTTGACGATGAATTTTTCACATTTATAGAATAATATAGTGGCTATGGCCTAACAGCTGATGCCAAAAATAAAATAAAATAAACTTGGTACAATTTCTTTTATTTTCTTTTAATGCGGGCAGAGTGCACTGCAATCGGAAAGGTCTATGCTACCCCCTGCCGTGCCAGCATGAGATCTTTCTTACAGCACCATTTCCAGATTTATATTCCTAAAAAATCCTAAAATCTGAGTAGGTTTTAAGGAGCTTATATCATCCTTCAACATCTGGTTGATATAACCTATACATCTGGGTGTTATCAACTGACGACTAGACCATATTAAAGATATGCTTTTTGGCATAGTTTTTTTTTTGGCGCAACAACTATTTATTAGGTTATTAGCGTCCCAAAATCACTATTTACTTTCTCTTACTAAAGCCGGTCGATCTGGGATGACACATGCTGCTAACCTAATTAGCTTCTTGCACAACACCTTGCTGAAAGACCAAGGTGAGGTAGAGCCCTAGGTACTTGAACCTTTCCACACGTCCCCACTTATATCATCAATCTAGTCGTCGAGGGGGGTGTGAATTTATTGTTGTGCCATCTCTTTAATTACCATAAGCAATTTTAGCATAGTTATTGTCTTGATTATTAGAGCAACACTGGTCAAGAATCGGGTGGATGGTTGTACAATCAGACAGTCAGGGGGGCGGATCTTAACTTCTAGCTCCATCTTGTACGCAAATGGCTATACATAGTGGGCGTGGCTAATTTCCCCTATCATGGGAAGAGCGGGAATTCCACACTGAATCCTACCAATGTTGGTCTAATAATCAAATCAACAATTACGCTAAAGAAGACTATTGCTATATGAGCACTTTCGGTTTATAGCAAACCTCTGCGTAGTCTCAAAAATCCGAAGACCTTGGAGTTTAAATAAAAATGGGCACACGAACGCCTGTAAGATGATTATCGTAAAAAGTTTTCTTAGAGTAAGTTTTATATTGGAGAAACGCCAGTTGAGAATTTTTTTTAATTAAATTACAAACATATCATAATATTGTTTTACATATGAGAAGGGGATAAATTAAAAATAAAAAGTAAAGTAAATAAAAAACAGCTGCCACAGCCTCTTGGATTATAAATCGTTGCGGTGAAGTGAAAAAAAAGAAAAGAAACTGACTTCAAAACATAAATAACGAACTGTACATAATACAATAAAATAAAGTAGGTATTAAAATCTTGACAAGCGATATCTTATGACCTATATTAAATATACGAATAAATAATTATATTAAAAAGAAATAAAGAAAGGAATATTATATAACAAGGAAGAAAGGCAATAAAACTATAGCAGATAAACTATAGTCCAATAAATGTTGCCAACTGTTGCCCAGAATAGATTAGACGGTCACACGTAAATACAGAAAACTACGTTATCAATTGTTTGTTGATGCTTTACGAACTTTTTCCAAAACAAACTTTGTGGTTAAGTGAAGCGAACCGCGGTAAAACACATAAAGCCCAAGCCAGTAAAGAAGTGCCGCCGTGCTCTGCTTTGATATTTTCACGGTCTAAAGAAAAAAAACAAGGCGGAAATGAAAGATTGATGTCTTTATGTTTTATATGATGTTCACATCCGGCCGGGGAAGAAAGACTTCCCCAGATAGGGAGAAAACTTGACTGTTGGCAACACTGCTAGGAAAAGTTTGTTTTAATTTCTCGGGTTCCCCCTCACGTCCCCAGCGACTATTAAACAAATAGTTATAACTTTTGAAATTATAGTTAGTTCTTAGTTTTAAATATATTTTGTTACTGCCATAATCTTTTATATAATTATACTTTTCTTGCGAGCCTTTGTTATTATGAAGCTTAATAGAATGAACCTATCTTATTGCTGTTTAGATAATTTCGTTAAATTTATTCAATATTAATGCTTTTAATATGTATTAATATTATGTAGGTGGTAAAATCACATATTATACTGAAGTGGTACTTTAGAGGAAAACTTACGCCAATTGCTCCCCCAGAACCCCCAAAGAATCAATTTTCCTGGGAAACGTTTCAAATAAAAGTGATTAGATATTTATGTGTGTAGGTAGTATACAAAGTTTTGAGAGAAAATCGTTGGAACCGTTTTCGAGAAAATCACAGAAAACAATCGATAAAGTCACTCTTCTGGATTTTACCCGAAATCTTCATATCTGATGCAATGATATACCTAAACGGAATTCCAAGTTTGAGATTTCTGTAACTTTTCATGTTTGAGATATTCAGTTAACAGACACACGCACACACATACAAACCTTTCGCTGAAAACATTTTTTCGTATTCAGTTGATCCTAAAACATGTGTTTCCGGTGAAATCCCAATTTTGAAAATCTGGCACTATCGCAATACACCATAGGAGTAGGAGAAAGTAAAATTGGCCTACAAAGTGATTACACTTTAGCCAGGGATATTTTTCAGCCCCTCCAAAAAAAACTAGCTTACAATTTAGAGGAACATTGAGTTTTCATTAAGAAAACTTGTTTGTTGTCCCCCGAATATGAAAAACAAAATTTATTAAGAATGGTTTGTGCCAGTTAATGTTGAACAAAATACGTCAAAAACAAAAATTCGCAGAAAGCTTAAATTTTTTTTTCCATTTAGGAACCAACAAAGCATCCGTTAGGAAAAATCGGACACTTTTATTTGAAACATTTTCCCCAGGATAATTGCTTTCTTGTAGCAGGGTTGTGAGGGGGTGGTTGTGTGGTAAAGTTCAGGTTTCCACTAAATTACCACTCCCTTCCTTACGGTTCGACCACATCGTACATAGTATTAAGTTACTCTGAATACTTAATAATGAGATTTCCCTGGGAATCTGTAAGTTAAGGCTTAACTTCAAACTGTAACTAGTTTTGCTGTCCTGCTGGGAGTGCCACCTTACAATTTAGTAGTCATATTCTCTAAGCCAGATAATAATAATACGCATTCCAGTGGACTATAAAACAAGTATGCAAAATCAGTTTCAAAACTTGGATACTTTCACACAATACTTTCTCTGACTGCAGTAAAAGCAATAAAAAGTTAATTTTATCGTAAATTGAGTTTCATATTATACTTGACGTGCCACAAATTGATTGATGGAAAGTTTAGCAAACCTTTGTTATTTTTTAAAGAAGATGGTTCTGAGTTGCGGTTAAAATTATTTATAAACCACAATTAGAAAAAATTAGTTCAATTCAAAGATTATAAATAAAATACTAAATAAACAATAATGATTAATAAAAAAAATTAAAAACTAGATTGCTTCGTGATTTTCATTAAATGATTTAGAAAGTAATATAATAGTTTTTTGTTTAATAACTTTCTCATTGGTTGAAGAGAAAATTTTCTTTAGTGATAAGGAATTGAAAGTTATGTGGGTTCCATACAGATATCTTAGCAGCATGGAATTTCCACTTTCGTAGTCGTACTTTCGGTTGACGCATTTTCTGTTACAGAAAAAACATTACCTGCTTCCCTTGTAATATCTAAACACACCGGAAGTGCATGTTTCGAGTTCCCCTAACTACGAATTCTTTTTTTCTTTAGCAATATGCGAGTTTGTTTGTGTCGATATATTTCAATGAACAAAATATCTGGGAAGATGAAAAATTGCAAGTTGGTCAAACTTCATATTCACTTTAAGTATCGTCATCGGATCCTACATGAAGGTTTCAGCCACCTACCGGAAATACATCTTTATTGAATGATTTTCTCAAAAATGGCTCTAAATTAAGAAGAAAAGTGGAAGTACTCTTTTATTGAAAGTTTTTTTCTTTCTCTTAAACCGTAAGAGGAAGTATTGCGATCGTACGAGATTTTCACCGGAAATATGTGTCCTAGGTTGCCCTGAATACGAAAAAATGTTTTTAACAAATGGTTTATGTGTATGAGTGTGTTTTAACAGAATCTCTATAGAATGAAAAGTCGCAAGAATCTGAAACTTGGTATTCCATTTAGGCACTACCAAGAATTTAGGATAAAAGGATTTAGGAATTTAGGGGAAAATTCATCAACCGGAAATGCAATTTTATTGAATTCAGTTTTTCGCAATTTTCTCGAAAATGGCTCCAACGATTTTCTTTAAACTGTGTATAGTAGATAGCTATCATAAATAGCTATCACTTTTATTTGAAACACTTTTCCAGGAAAATTGTTTTTTGGGGGGATCGGGGGGGGGAGTAGCGTTACACTTTCCTCTAAAGTACCACTTTAATATAAGATTTTATACCACCTACTTTATATTAATACATATTAGAAGCATTGACAGATTCCAAATTTGAAGAAAATAGGTTAACCGGATAAGTTTTTGAGTTTATGGAATTTTCTCGTAAAGTGACAGAACGATTTTCTTGAAACTTGGTATATCAACTAGACATACAAAGATCCACAATTTTTATTTGAAACATTTCTCTGGGAAAATGCATTTAAGGGCACTTTTAGGGGAGAGGGTGAGTGGTAGTCCTTTAAAGTGCTATTTCAGATTACTATACAATTCTGTCATCTAAATAATATTAATTAGATTTAAATGTATTGTTGAAATTCCGAGTTTGAAAAAAGTTGGAGGGACGGAAGTGCGTTTTTACTGAGAGGTATTTTTCAGTTTTCTGGTATTTTCTCGAAAACGGCTCCAACGATTTTCTTCAACCTAGGCATTTGAACTACACATATAAAGAGCTACAACTTTTAATTGAAACATTTCTCCGGGTAAAGTCATTTAAGGGAGTTTTTAGGGGAGGGGTCGGGTTATGTTTTTCTCTAAAATGGTGTCATAATTGATTATACAATTCTACCTTCCAAATAAAATTAATTAGAAAGAAATAGATAGCAAAAATTCCGAGTTTCAAGAAAATTATTAAACCGGAAGTGCGCTTTTACAGAACACTTTTTTTCAGTTTTCGACGAACTCCAACGAATTTCATCAAATTCGGTGAACACAGACTATAAAATTTGTCAATTATAATTTTGAAAACTGGAGTAAGAGAAAGTTGTGTGAGTGTTTCACACGAGATTTTTTTTTTTTAGAATGTAATCCAATATGTTTGCAATTAAAGTTATATATATACTCGTATATATATCTAGATATGGTGCATGGTGTATTAAGCTCGTTATGTGGCTTTCCTCGCTTCTACATTGAAATTAGCCTAATTAGCCAATACAGCTGTTCCTGACTTCCCAGTTGAATAATTGTGCCATTATTAACAGGATCTATTATTACTATAAACTAAAGTTTATTGCCATAGTATAATAATCTATATTTACTCTATTTTAGTTTTAGTATATTTAGAATTTAAAATCCAATTATTCTGGAATAATTTAAGATTTTATAATTTTTGGATAATCTATTTGAATTTAAATAACCAATTTTTGTCAAAATATACAAAAATTTAATTTGGTCCAGTACAAGTAGCGTAGCTCATAAAACTAACAAGCTTCCTGATATATTGAGTCTAAAAGCTCAGATTTAATATGCAGTTCAGTTACTACCATGGTTTCTGACATGGAGTTTTGAATAGGTTTTCTGGAGCCTTCTTAAAAACTATTCCAGTGATTTTTACTTTCTCACACTCCTAGTAGGAGGAAGTATTCTAATCGTGCCAAATTTTAGAGATCGAGTTTTCACCGGAAATACACCTTTTGAGGTCCCAGGAGACAGAAAAAGTACTTTTTAGCGACTGGCTATGTGTGTGTGTGGGATAGCGTATCTAAAAAACGAAAAATCGCAGAATGTACAAACTTAATATTTCTTTAAATTGCCACCAGGAGACCTGAAAATAAGCTTTTCGTAAAAATCGTTCAACCGGAAGTGCCACTTTTCTAAACGATTTTTTCAGTTTTTCATGTTTTCCCCTAAAAGGATATTTTAGTTTATTATACAATTATATCAACGTAAAAATAGATGAGAATTAAATATGTTGCCAAAGTTCCGAGTTTGAAGAAAATAGGTTGACCCGAAAGTACACTGTTACTGAACTGTTTGTTTAGTTTTTTGCCACTTTCTTCATTAAAAACCAACAACAGATTTCATTAAATTTGACATAACGGCGGCCTATATATACAGATACCGCCTATATATACAGATATCTATCACTTTTGTTTGATACGCTTTTCCGAGAAATTTCATTTTAAGAAGTTCTGGTGGATGGGGGAATACTTTCCTCAATAAAGTAATTTTATTACATTAAGACTCCGCCGTTATAAAACCGAAGACAAGTAATAGCAATAATAATTATAAGTTTGAAGAAAATTAGTCTGCTACAAAACTGCAGTAAGAGAAACTCGTCTGAGTGTTTCACAGCGATTTTGTTTTTATTACTGATGGGAGAGCCCGACTAATTAATATCATAAATTTTAAGTAATATACTTTTTTAAAAATTCATATAATCATCCGTTAAATATATCCATAATAATTTAATTAAAACTAATTAAATTTACAAAAAAGAAATATATCGCAGCTTCTATAAAAAAATCATGTCTCATTTGTTAACTCGTATAATAAATATTTATAGGCAGGCACACACAAAATTATATAACTTAGAAGAGCGGAATGGACGATTTAGTGCGCAGGCTCAATATTAACTTTATTGAACATGGTAAGTTTACACAATGTCTATATAACCTGCCATGGTGATGATGGTGATGATGATGATGATGATACGGTTAGCATGGCAGATTTATTAACAATAAACATGATTAAGTTAAAATTATGCACACTGATTTTTTACAGTACATATATTTTCTATACTTTCAAAATGTGATTACGTAAATAACGTAGCAATCAAGAAATTTTTTAAAAATGAATTATTTATTTGGGGGTGGGGTGTGGAGGATTGTGTTAAAATGTTGTTGTGAAACATTCACAGTTCTAATTTGAAATTTTCTTCAAACGAAATTTACTTTCCTTCAACTCCTGGTAGGAGAGCAAGTCCGCCACTGACACAATGGTTTCGGTCAAAATTCATCAACCGGAAGTGCAACTATACAGATTTTTGTTTTTCGCGATTTCCTTGATGACGGCTACCAGGATTTTCTTTAATCTTCGTATACTGGCTACATACCTATCACATCCATTTGAAACATTTTCCCGGAAAAATGGATGGTTCTGGGGGAATAATGCGCCCAAAAGTACCACTTCAGGACTATTGTATCGTTCCAACACCTACACAGTATACCAAGTTTAGAAAATAGTTAGGATCAGTTTCAAGAAAACTGCAAAAAACTGAAAAAAATAAAAATAAAAATTGTAAAACCTTGACATAATCCCAATTCTTTCTCTTACAGCAATGAGAGAAGTAAAAAATCAGGAGAGTCGTTTATGAGAAAACTGCGAAAAAACAGGGGGAGAAAATCATAAATTTCTACTTCCGTTGACGGATTTTTTTGCAAGATGCTGCTGCCAGACCAAACCACTTCATAATTAAATGAGAATTTCCACACTTTAAGCTTACATAAATTCTTCAAATAGCTTATGATCCTACGCACTCATCTTGTCCTGCTTCTTGGACTGCACGAACTTAGCCTGTTCTCTTTTTTCTCTTTTCTGAACCATCTACATTCTCTTTGTCTGCTCGCTTTCTCACTCCTAACATCCTGATAACTTTTCTGATATTAGCTATCTTTCCTGATGTCCGTTATCAAGGACATCATGTCCGAGAATTCCTCTCTTTTTCATTCCTCTTGAGTGTTATGTGAACAGACTTCTCAAAATGCTTACATTTTCCATCCTTTTAAGCATTCAACGAACGCTTCACCATCTTAATCAGCTACTGCCTTCCATTTAAGTCCTTCAACTCCATATTGAACTTCATCACCGTTTCGTTTATGCTGTCCCTTGGTCTCCCAGACAACGAGTTTTTACAAGTTGCCCCAGCTGTTCAAGATATTTACCACCTAAAAATAAAAATTAATAATTTACTGATTTTTATAAATTAAATTTAAAAACCAACTAATCCCTGTAACTATTTATAACTTGTAGGCGGAGTCCTAATAAAATGAACAATTATTGAGAGTATTAACTGCAGGCGAGCGGGCGATGACAATAGCTTAGTTCCCATTTATTAAAGTTAGATGTTAACACGGCCCACTAAATAGAGCCTGCAGATAACTTCTTAATCTGTACAACGGGTGTTATGGCAAACTTGGCGCTATAGAGCACTTTAGCGGATTGTATGGTGGTGTGTGTTTGTATTGGGCCAGATTGTAGATAATTTACAACAGAATGGGGCGGAGTGAAAGGATGTAACAGGGCGGGGGGCCTCCTCAGTTATTTAGTTTTGTGTGGTTTTCGATTGTTTTATTTTAATCGAAAATTATAACCATTATTAAAGACTACACTGTTGATATCATTGCTAATAACTAGCTCACTGAAATATAATGTATTTAAACATGATAAATGATATGTTTTCTAATATAGAGTGTACAACACTTGGCTAGTCTTGCTACGATGGAAATGATAAATTGCTCTTTTATTGGCAGAAAATATTCTAGTAGTAGTTTTTTTTTCAATGGTATAGCGTACTGCGATTTGAAAGATCTATTGTGCTTCCGGAACGTTTTCACTGCACTGCTGACCTCCGGGTAATGTCCTCTCGTTACATCTCTGCCGTCACTGGACAGCGAATTATGAAGGCTCCCAAGAAGAGAAAAAATCCAAGGCCAACACTCCCCGGACTCGAATCTAGGTCTCTCGTTTACAATCCAGCGCGCTACTCTAAGCTAATTCTGAAACTTACGCGGTATTATTAGATGTTGAATACTCGTATAAAGAGGGAGTGGTTATATACCCAAATCTAACCAAATCAAACCTGAAAGATTGTTATGACTTCCTTGGGAGTTCAGTATTTGTACATAAAGGAAGTCGGCTGTATAGTCTCCCTTGTATGAGTGACAAGCTTGTCAATAATCTGGCAAAGAAAGGTTGCCGGAATCTCCTTAATGTGGCTGAAACCTTTTTTTTTTTTTGGTGAAGGCTAAGCAACCAAGTGCTCCAAGAAACAAGAAAGAAGTCAAGTAAAACATTGCTCCAGAGAACCTTCCCTGGACATAGGCAGACCAAAATTCTTCTTGGCAATATCTGAGTTCTGCTTGAGTCTAAGCAAAAATAGGCTGTGTATGTTAAAAGGTTTCCTTACGGGTCACTGTAGATTCAGGGGACACTTGAAGATCTTAGCAGGCGATGTATGTTGAGAATGCCTTGGTAGTAGAGGGGCCACACTAGATTTTTCCAGGTCGCAGAGTATTGTGTGACAATAGGGAGGATGTCAGGGTTAGTGTTATTCATGCTTTTGGATTGGGTTATCCCATAGGGACGCCGTGATCCCTGAAGTTAAGGCTATTCCATTTCCCCTTATTGGGTTTGTTTGTTGGTAGGCTATTTATACGCGATTTCAGAAATATATATGTATTCTGAGCCCTTCTAATTACGGGAATTGTCTCAGGAAGTTCAATTAATTGGTTTGATTTCAACGGAAACATCAACAAGAAGGAAAATCGTAACTGAATTAACCATTTCCTGACCTGGTTTCTTTTTTTGTTGTTGCTATTTTCCCAGGAAATCCTTGTAAAGATTTTCTTTAAAAACTCTTAACGTTACATACTAGGTCTATACTAGGTCTATACTTGGCTATACTAGGTCTATACTAGGCTATACTAGGTCTATACTAGGCTATACTAGGTCTATACTAGGTCTGTACTAGGTCTGTACTAGGTCTATACGAGGTCTATACTTGGCTATACTAGGTCTATACTAGGCTATACTAGGTCTATACTAGGCTATACTAGGTCTATACTAGGCTATACTAGGTCTATACTAGGTCTGTACTAGGTCTGTACTAGGTCTATACGAGGTCTATACTTGGCTATACTAGGTCTATACTAGGCTATACTAGGTCTATACTAGGCTATACTAGGTCTATCAGTTTTCTGGAAATATTTTTCCAACGATGAAATTCAAATGAAACAGATTTCACGTATTCCAGAAGGAGCGTGGGAGGCTCCCCTCTGTTTTTTCAAAAACTTGTTCGCTTCCAACACTTATTATGTAAATTTGAGATTTCGCCGGAAAAACGTGTTTTTCAGGCCTCTTTAGGGCAAAGAAGATGTTTTTTTAGCAGTCATGCATATATTCGTGAAAAGCATAACTTAAAAAACGTGAATAATTGCGAGGTATTCAAATTTAATTTTTCCGTTTAGTTCACATTAGGATCGATACAAGGTTTCAGCCATTAATCCAAATCAATCCATCAACCAAAAACACCATTATTCTCACGATCCTTTTTCAATTTTTCTGCGATGATTCCGAATATCGATCTAAAGATTTCCTTTAAACATGATATACTAAACTACACCAATAAAGGTATCATTTTTTTTTTTAAATCCGTTTTTATTTAAATGATTTTAGGGAGAAATCCTGGGCAGGCTGTGGTGTGTTAACATTCTTTCGAAACTGCCATTTGATTATTTACGGTTGTTCCACTTGGGTAACATTAATGTACATCGCAAATATCACAATATTTTCCATGTTTGAAGTAAATTTGTATTAAAAAAAAAAAATTGTTACCAAAATTTTTTCACTTTACAGAGTGAAACCGCTTGGGAATACCTCCGACAAACAATGGCCTCATAAAGATCCAGGGTATACGACGATCCAGAATTGGTGCCCCAGTTATGTAAAGGTTTATGTCAAATATGTCCTATTTTATAGCTGTCTCGTTCCCAAAGCAACACCATGTATTGTCGGTTCTTTCATCCATTTTTCATCGCAGGAAAATATGAAAACAGTTTATTCATATTTTAGGGTCCTGGAAATTTTTCTTTGTCTAATTTTTAGTTTCTCTTACTTTTAGTAACAGGAAGTATTGTAATCGTGTCAAATTATTGACATCCAGTTTTCACCGGATATACATGAGTCCAAAAAAGTGATTTTTAGAAAATGGTCCTCTGTGTGTGTGTGTGTGTGTGTGAACAGCATGACTCAAAAATGATAAACGCAGAAAGTTGAATATTGATATTTTGACAGTATTTGACACAATGGGATCTATAAGTCATTTATCTGTCAAAATTCCTCAACCGAAAGTACAATTTTACTGATGAGTATTTTTCAGTTTTCTGCTGTTTTCTCTAAAACGGCTCCAATGATTTTCTTTAAACTAAGAATGTGAGCTACACATATAAAGAGCTATACCTTTATTTGAAACATTTCTCCCGGTAAACTCATTTAAGGGGAATTTCGGAGGGGTGGGGTGGTGTTATGTTTTCCTTTAAAGGGCTGTCATAGTTAATTATACAATGCTAGCATCAAAACAAAATTAATTAGAAATAAATAGGCACGATAAATAGGTAATTTGGCGGAAGAGGAATTTTTAACAGAAACGTTCGTCATTATCAGATATTAGTTTATATTGGCCAAATTCAGTAGCCAATGAATTGAACATTAAAGCCATCATTGACACTATAATTTATTTGCTACAATAACCGTTATAACCTGGTTTTTAACTTCTAAAGATTAGGAATTCAGTGTGAAGACAGCAATGTGTACAAAATAATGAAAACTTAATTTAAATTAATGCTAACTATAATATCCACTCTAGAAATAATCCGTTCATCAGCTGTTTCCCAAAGTCACATGTCAGTCAGCTGATTTATATTACTATTTAACAAAAAGAGTTTTTCCCATTGTTTGTAGAAATTGTTCTATTAGAGATAAACCTTAACCAAGAATCTATTTCTCAAAGAAAGGAGTAGTTCCAGTAGGTTGTAAATACCTACTGGAACTTAAGTGACTTGTTGAGGACTTGCTGGCGAGACCAGACTTTTTTTAATTGACTATGAGAAAACTTTTAACAAACTAAGTTTTTTAGTTTCCAAAAAAAAAGAAGTGAAATTCACTGGATAATTAGATGACGTCATCACGGCGCTTTTTCTATATTGTTGGTTTTAATGTTAATTTATTTTCAGAGCTTTAAAGTGTAAAAGTTTTAAGTTAAGATAAGATAATCACTTAAAAGGAGAAGTTTAGAGAAGATTTTCACAATTTAGAAAGTTCTCTTTTGGTTATGTCAATTAAAATTGACAATTCTACTTAACTTAGTTTCAAGTTGAGAGCTTCCAATAATTTGCTTCTTCAAAAACGATTACATAGAAAAAGAATTTTACTCGTATTTATTATTAGAATAAGTAAAAAAAAAAATCTGGTTGAAACACTTATACGACTTTCTGTTACTGTAATTAATACAAATTAATCAAAAAAATTGTCTTTAAAATTGCAACGTGTGCAATGTTTACTTTGGCGGCCTCATGTGGCGCGCTCTATGTCAAAAATCTATGCTTTGCAAAGCTTCTGCAAATTTAAATTTAAACTAACGAACAGATTCTCCAGAATCAATTTGTTCAGAAAAATTCTATTAATGCTTCTTCATATTAATAAAATATGTAGGTGGTAAAACCATATATTATACTGAAGTGCTAGTTTAAAAGAAAGCTTAACGCTGCTGTTCCCCTAGAACTCCTCAATACATAACGCTGCTGTTCCCCTAGAACTCCTCAATACATAACGCTGCTGTTCCCTTAGAACTCCTCAATAATCGATTTTCCCAGGAAAATGTCTCAAATAAAAGTGATAGGTATTCTATGTGTGTAGAAAGTACACAAAGTTTCAAGAAAATCGTTTTGGAGACCTTTTCCGGAAAATCACGGAAAAAAATCATAAAATCACATATTTCCGGTTGATGCGAAATCTTCGTGTCTGATGTGGTGATGTTGGAATACCTAGTTTGAGCTTCCCAAAAATTTGACACGATTTCGTCTTAAGCAGGAGGAGTGGGCAAGAAAATTATTAGATTTCTGGGCATCAGTGATTTATAAAATGTTTTTTTTTTCTAGCGGTTTTCGGAAAAACCGTTTCAATGATTTTTTCGGAAAAATTAGTTTTAATAAAGGCCAGGGGACAGTTGACACCTCAGCTTTTCTGCTATTAGACTTGCTGTCATATTATTATACAAAAATGTTCAACTTGGATTAATCGCATCTGAGGAAGATCTTCATGGGTTTTAGGTCCCTCTCTCATTCTATAATGCCACGTCAGTACTGCCAAGTGTAAGTAAATTTTCTCATAGACAATGCAAGAATAGTTGTTGTGTGTAAAATGTATTTGCTCTATGCAAGTCTGTGTTATCACACTGTTCGACAAACGCAGCCTGAAGATGGGCGAACGCCCGAAACCGGTCGATGATCACAAAAAGAAGCAGGCTATCACGGAAAATATCTCTGATGCAACGTAGGAATTCTTTAGTTGGAGGGAAGCACTTATTATCCAATTAAAAATAATAGTAAACCAGGCTGTGACGATGTTTGAATGAACAGTGGTTCTCTTAAATGGCAAACATGACTTTCGGAGCCTCCAGTGTTGAATGTTAAGTGTTAAGTGTAGACAGTTTTATGGTAGTTAAATAACTGTTATAAACCGTGTTCAACACTGACACAGATACTTTTCAGAAGTTGTGTTCTTTTATGGATTTAACAATTGCAAAAGGGTTGTCGTTCACTATTCTAACTTACCGTTGTATAAAGTTACCTAGCTTAAGAACCATAGAAAATGGGCCAGGGAAGTGTTTGTCTTGAGAGGAGAAACCGTTAATTTCTATTTGTATCGCCGTACAGAAAGAGATATTCGCTTGAAGAGAAGTTTGTTTACACTTTTAATGGTTTCTTCTTCTAAAGCACTTCAATGAAAGTGGCGGCACTTGAAAAGCATTCCAGATTTTTTACATAGAAATCCTTATTCGGTCCAGAAAGAAATTAATGCTGTTTCCCCACTACAACAAGAAAATGTGGTGTGAAACATTCACACAACTTTCTCTCACTCTAATTAATACAATTATTTTATTCAGAAATTATCTTTAAAATTGCAACGATACAATGTTTAGTTGGGCTAGTATAAAAATGGTGATGAGGATTTTGCTTATACACTTGAGTGGCCTTGAGTGGCTCTATATCAAAATCAGCAAAGGTTGTGAAAATTTAATTTTAAACTAACTGACAGATCTCCACTACTTCCTATAAAATCAATTTTTCAGAAAAATGTTCCAAATAAAAGTGTTAGGTTTCTAACTATGCTGCAGTGCATTTCAAGGTTTCTTCAAGATTTTCTTCAAATTTGGATTCTATCAACGCTTCTAATGGTATATTAATATTATGTAGATGTAAAACCATATATTATTACTGAAGTGGTAGTTAAGAGGAAAACATAAGGTACTGTTCCCCCCCCCCACCCTCAAAAAATCCATTTTCCCGGGAAAATATTACAAATAAAGTGATTGGTTGAAGATAATATATGAAGTTTAAAGAAAATCGTTGGAACCGTTTTGAAGAAAATCCACGAATAACTTCAAAAAAAGCCTCGAGTAAAGTCGACCTTCCGGTTATTGCTTTTGTCCGAAATCTTCGTGACTGATGGGTTGGTAGTACTTAAACGCAAATTAAATTAAATCAAATACCTAGTTTGCAGCTCTGCGGAACCAACTACCACAATTGTTTGAACTTCCTTATGACTTTAAACTTGGAAGGCCAACTGTACAGTTTGTAAAGAAATAATCTTACTCATTTTTCTGGAAAAATTGCATTTTGGGGGGGAGGGAATCTAGAGAATCTGTGCGACTTCATTATACAGCACAAGTTTTTGGGGATTTGATGTGGTTACGCCCTTCCAATAATTACATTCTTAGTACTATATACTGTGCATTCGCTGTTTCATGAATGTGAGTGTTTCACACCAGATTCTTTTTTTTTTAATTTACGTTTGTAAAAATACGAATTTCAATATATTCAAGTGGTCAATTGATTTTAATTGAATGCTATTTTCTACCTTTGTAATGGTTGCGGATTTCATGCGCCTAATCCTCTTTTTGTGGCTCTTATGAAACCATGTAGCATCAATAATTGGTGTAAATCTAGTGAACAGTGTTTGTTGAAATTAAAATGAAACGTTCAGTTGGGTTCCAATTAATATTATTAATTGTATTTTCTCTTTTATTTAAATTAATTAAATTAAACTTTATCTTTTTGAAATGTGCTGACTAGTTTTGGGGCTAGAAAATAATTAATCTAAATCGTAATAAATCAGATGTTTTTAAGATAAACAAAGGATGTATAGGATATATGTATATATATATATATATATATATATATATATCACAAATATATATATTATAGGGCATTAGTTAGTGAAAGTAGTAGAGGGGATGGTTGAAGGTGCTGCCAGAGTGGTTTGTGTACACGTTACAGAGACTAAGTAATGGGAGTGTGTGCGATTGTGAGCGTACAGACTCAATCAATAGTAATGCCTTGGGTAACTCACTCTCCTATAGGGCCTTTTGTGTGTTTCTCTGTAAATGTGTCTGCTTCATATTAGAGTTGCTGTATGTGTGTCGGTCTGACTGTACTGTGTGTGAGTGCGTGTATATAAGTGAGTGCTTAGCCACGCCTTTCTAGCATGCTGCTGCTAGCTCGGTTAACATTGGCTCACGTTACTCCTAGATCCCCTTTTCACCCTTGAATATACGAACAAACGTACAAACAGAACAGAGAGTGTTCGTACATTCATAATACACAATATTACCATTCTATAATTTACTTCTTTATAAATCGTACAATTATAATAATAATAATTATTATTATTATTTTATAATTACCACGATTTTCATTATCATGTTTACTTACTTACTTACTTACAATTACTGCTTGCTGCTGTAAGAGGAACTATGGCGATTGTGTCAGATTTTTGAAATTGAGTTTCCACTGAACATGTTAATGTTATATGTTTTGAGGTTTCTTAGCATTTGTAGTATATGCCCCAACTTGTATATTTAAAGGTAATTAAAAATTCCTAGTTTCAAGAAAATCTGTTACTTAAAGTTGTGATATTGCAACAAAAGAAAGATGGCAAAACGTCCGCAATTCTTTTTTTTGCACGTTCTGACCTTGTTTTCTCGAAACCAGAGAATCTTGAAAAACTTCAAACCTTTAATTAGAGTTCGCAGTTCTGAGTAACTGATTTTCTTCAAACTTGGATTTCTAGGGAACCATTTAATACCGAAGTGACGAGAAAAAGTCCTTGCAGTACCCCCCTCCCCCCGATACTTCTTTAAAATCAATTTTCTTGGAAAAATGTTTTAACAAAAAATGATATGGCATACACATGTATGTGGTGTCTATGCGATGCTTAAAGAAAATCAATGCAACTAGTTTTGTGAAGAAGAACGGGAAGAAGTGTAGATACATTCAGTTTAAATGGCACTTCTGATTTTACACCGAATTCTTCGAGCCGAATCCTCCTCCTTGGTAGTATCTAACCGAAATATCGATTTTAAAGATTTCTGTTCATTTTTCGTTTTTGATATATTTTACAGCCCACCACAAATACACATCAAGTAACATATTCATGCAAACAAATCGCTAAAAACTTGTTTTTCTTTCAAGATACCTGAAAACATAGCCTTGGAAATGCACAGCGCTGTAGCATCGTGCCTTATAATTAGTCCATTACAAAGGTAGTGTGATAAAGCTGTGTGTTAATTAATGTACTTTTTTAAATTGCGGTGTTGTTAATTATATAGCTTGTTTCATACTACTATTATGTCTTGATGAGTAAGAGGTATTTGCGGTGATGTGCGCAAAAGGGTCTGGGCGAGAGCCCGTCTGGAGCCGTCGCTGGTGCAGAGCTTGGTGGTAGTAGCAAATTTTCCTCTTAGGAAAACTAAATTAGCAAAATTTTGACAAGGACGTCACAAATTTTGACTAACGATGTCTCCACTGATTATGTTTTATTTGGGGGGGCGGGGGGTATGGAAGTGACCATGTTGGAAATGAGATTCAAAAGTTGTAATAATGTCAAAGGATGTAGAAGAAACAGACAGGACCAATAGGTAGGAAAAAGAATTATAGAAGTCCCTAGACTAGGCAGTTACTTTAATCTTCTCACAGGGGATTACAGAGGTCGGCCACTGTACACCTGGGGTCCTATCTCTTTAACAAGAACCAACTTCTTACAATATTGAGGACAAGACAAATCTGCTGTGAAAAACTAACACGATTTTCACTTATTCCAAATAATACAATTTAGTTTAAAAAAACTTTTCTTTATAGATTATTGCAAAGTTCAGATGGGCTGGCCATAGAAAAAGGTGGTAGAGATTATACATACATACCTGAGTGAACACTGTGGGCATCCTATTGTCTCAAGACCATGTAGCGTGTGTTAAAATTGTAAAACTAACTCCTTAAATCAATCCCACTACCCCTCCTAAATAGATTTTTCGGGAAAATGTCTGAAATAAACGTTTTCCGAAAATTTGGAAAGATTCGTTTTTCGAGAAATTCGCCGAAAACTAAACAAAAAAACTGTTTAATAAAGTCGCACTTCCTTGGTTGATGTTTTTGCCTGAAACTTTCGTGTCAATTCGCTAAGCACGGAATACCAAATTTCAGCTTCCTGCGAGTTTTCGTTTTTGAGATATTCTGTTAACACGCACCCCCCCACCCCCCCATTTGCTACAAACATTTTATTCGTTTTCAGGGGGCCTCAAAAACATGTATTTATGGTATTTATGAATTTAACAAAATTGCAATATTTCTTCTAGCTAGGAGTAATTATAAAATAAAAAAGTGCAATTTAACAGAAAAATTGTTTCAGTTGATCAAGATTTATTCGAAGACAGCTGCAACGATTTCCTTTACACTTTATATACTAACTATAAAAGGCCAATCACTTTTATTTCCTTCACACTTTATATACAACTATAAAAGGCCAATTACTTTTATTTCCTTTACAATTTATATACTAACTATAAAAGGCCAATCACTTTTATTTCCTTTACACTTTATATACTAACTATAAAAGGCCAATCACTTTTATTTCCTTTACACTTTATATACTAACTATGAAAGGCCAATCACTTTTATTTCCTTTACACTTTATATACTAACTATGAAAGGCCTATCACTTTTATTTCCTTTATACTTTATATACTAACTATGAAAGGCCAATCACTTTTATTTCCTTTACACTTTATATACTACTATGAAAGGCCAATCACTTTTATTTCCTTTACACTTTATATACTAACTATAAAAGGCCAATCACTTTTATTTCCTTTACACTTTATATACTAACTATAAAAGGCCAATCACTTCTATTTCCTTCACACTTTATATACAACTATAAAAGGCCAATTACTTTTATTTCCTTTACACTTTATATACTAACTATAAAAGGCCTATCACTTTTATTTCCTTTACACTTTATATACTAACTATAAAAGGCCAATCACTTTTATTTCCTTCACACTTTATATACAACTATAAAAGGCCAATTACTTTTATTTCCTTTACACTTTATATACTAACTATGAAAGGCCAATCACTTTTATTTCCTTTACACTTTATATACTAACTATGAAAGGCCAATCACTTTTATTTCCTTTACACTTTATATACTAACTATGAAAGGCCAATCACTTTTATTTTAAACAGTTTTCCAGGAAAAATTTTTTTTTGAGGTTTTTCTGGGTTAATCTGTGAATTAGAGTTAACTTTAGTTTGCCGTTCCTTAAGCATAAACTCTGCACTGAATTAAACGTAAATCGAAGGTAACCAATAAGCACTTCAAATCTGAAGAACAGTTGCGTTAATTGCAGTAAGAGAAAGTGGTGTGAATGTTTCACACTGCAGTTTTATTGAAGTTTGTTTTAATCTATCGACTAGTTGAATCGATATCTTGGTTCTTTCTGCAGGCTGACCACTAATCCCCCTACCACTATCGTCACTACATATATATATTAAACCGGCACAACAGATGTGAGATTTAATTTCCATGTGGGTGTATTATTATCATCATCATCATCAATAGATATAAGGAAAAAGTGGCTAATTTATATTTGTACATTCCAATATTACAAAAGTCATTAATTATAATTAACTTTTATTGAATAGAAATGTCTCACATGAGTGAGTACATAATGGGTCCCAACCTACTTTATCAATCAATCAATCAATTCAGTCACCATCATCATCATCATGAGGATCCATTGTTTTTATTAAAAAGTTAATTAAATGAATTAACTAATAGTTTGTCTGTGTATAAGTTATTTTTCCTTTCTGTTGCTGCCAGATCGTGATATCTGGATTTTAAATTAGCGAAATAAATTATTTTCGAATTGCAGTTTTCACCGGATATATATGTTTATGTATATGATAACAATTTTTATCAGATAGAAGAGATCTGTTTTTAGAATATATATAACAATTTTTTTTTTTTAGCGAATGGTCTGTATGTGTGTGGGTTTGGTGAACACACATATCTCAATAACGGAATATCGCAGGCAGCTCAAACTTGATATTCCGTTTAGGTACATCCGTTTAGGTTTAGGATTTTTTTCGAGGTTTTACTGGGGAACAGTAACGTTAAGCTTGCTTCTAAAGTACTACTTCTATTCTATGTTTTATGATTCTATCATTTATATAATATTAATATGGATTCGAACCGTTGCTAGAATTCCAAATTTGTAGAAAATCGATGCAACTTTGTGGAACAGGTTTTGAGTTTTTTGGAACTATCTCGGAAACGACCACAACGATTTCCTTTAAAGTTGGAAGGCCAACTGCACAGATATACAAACCTATCACTTTTATTTGAAACATTTGTTCAGAAAGAAATGGTTTTAGATAGTTTCACGCAATTTGTGTCGTTGAATGCGTTGTGTGTCATTGACGCTTCCACTTCCCTACCTCCCACTTACGGTAGGTGGCACTTCCCCCTCCACCACCTCTATATTTATGTTAGGACAAATGAGCAAAATTCTGGAGTTTAAAGAAAATTTGTCATTTTATATGTATATATATATATATTGTATTAACAGAAGTAAGAGCAAGTCGTGTGAGTAGTGTATTACACCAGATTGGGGTCAAGGGGCTTCCTCCAGATTGGTGGGATACCCCAGGGTGAATAGCAGGCTTCACCTCCTATTCATCAGGACCGTCCGAACGCAGCATTTAGTATTACTGCATCCTTCAAGAGGTGACCCTGTTTATTACAGAATTCGGCGGACCTAGACCTGGACGTCGATAAAAGTCCCCGACGGAATAGGTGTACCCGTCGGTCATCCGAGGCGGTGTCCCTGGGGGCAGCCTCGGAGATACACCTCCCCCCAAAACAGGGTGTTATGCGTACCGTGCCCATGGAGGTTTGCAGCCGGGGGGTAATACAGGCTGTATTATAACGGTGCCTCTCTGAAACCGGGCCACATCAGGGAGTAATAAATGGCCTTGCTGTGTCATGCGGGGCTCTGGCACAGTCGACTCAAGAATTCCCCAGCTCCTCGTGGGACCAGACAATGGAAGTACCAATGCAAAAGAAGAGGAAGAAGAAGAGCCGGAAGACTGGGCGGGCAGGCGCCGCCGTATCATCCCGTGCAGTCCAGAGCACAAAGGAGCTCGCTCCTAGTGAAGTGGATGTGCGGGTGGTACCAAGTACGAGTGGGATGAGCATTGCTCATCAGGCTGGACATGCACAAGTGGAGAAGCGGGCAGTAGCCGCTGTTGTGCATGCTGAGTATCGGACCCCTCAGGGGCAAGCTCCCAGGGGTAACGAAGGGACCGCTGGACTTGGTACTGCCAGGGCGAGCTGTGCTCGTCAGGCGGACCAGTCTCAGACGGACAAGAAGGACGAGGAAGGGAGCAAGAGGGCTCCAGTTCTTCCTCCTGGTGCAGGTAAGACGGCGGAGGCACCGGGAGGGAGAAAGATCCTCAAGTGGAAGAAGAGGACGCCGCCGCTGCCGCCTCCGGGACAACCGGGAGCGATGGATGACCCCCTGAGAAGAGGTCTCAGTGGGGCAGGCGTCAGATGGTACCTCCGCGCGCTCTCTGAGGGCATGAACCCTCAGGAGGCGAGGGCGGAGGCAGAGAAACATAGGGCACAAGAGAGGGACAATAGCCCACCTCAACATGCCCAAGGTAAGCGGGAGAGGCACATTACACCTCCCGAGAAGAAGGATGTCAAGAGAAGGAGGGTGACTTCCTCCGATTCAGCTGCACTTGCCGGGCCCTCCTCGGCTGGGCGCCCTATCCCTCGCCCGTCTGGCCCCAGCTATGCTGGTGCAGTGCGGGTGGTAAGGGTGGGCGTGATGCCGAGGGGTTTTCCGGAGAGGGTGCTCAGTGCTGAGGAGCTGTCAGCACTAGAAGAAGCGCTAGTAGAGGAAATATCCCTCGGATGGGAGCATAAGCTCCATTTCGAGGGAATTCATTTCCGTCCAGGCATGCTTTGGCTGGACTGTACAAACCAACAGACTGCAGACTGGGTGCATCAAAAGGCATCGACTTTGAGCACCTGGACGGGGGTAGAGCTGATGGCATGCTCGGGAGAAGATATCCCGAGGATGCACACTATTACGACGTTCTTCCCGCGTAGTGAAGGCAAGGGCATAGAGAAGATATTATCTATCGTCACTGCCCAGAACGAAGGACTGAACACGATGGCGTGGAAAGTCCTTAGCTGTAAGGAGGAGAACTCGGGCCTCGTACTGACTGCCGGCATTGACGGCCAATCGTATGAGGCACTGAGGAGGGAGGGGTACCAGATTAGGTACCGTTTTGGTAAACTCCCTGTTAGAGGACTTAGGAAGTCCGAGGATGAGGCGGGCATGAAAGAGCATCAAGCTCCTTCGCCCTCCACCCTAGATGAAGTAACACCGCGGGATTGCTCCCCGGAGAAGGCCCAACGAAGGGAGAGCCTGGGAGATGTGGATCTCTCATCTCTCAGGGTGAGCCTCTCGAAGGAAGAGGAGGAGAAGGAGGAGCAGATGCTCCTGGAAGAGGAGGGGGATCCTCCTCTCACCCCTCCATGAACAGTCAGGTTGTGGGACTGAGCACCGGGGTAGCCCAGGTGAACTTACACCACGCTAAGGGGGCATCAGCCAACATAGCAAGGTTGTTCACCAAGCGGCTACTAGGACTGGTGCTGATTCAAGAACCCTGGACAGTCGGGGGACAGATCTGCGGGCTGTCAGGTAAGGATGGCAAGGAAATTTGGGATGCAAAAAGTGATAAACCTAGGGCCTGCATCCTGATCAGGAATAATATTAATTATACTTGTCTTTCAGAATTTACGACGCGGGACTTAGTGCCTATTTTGGCCCATCTGCAATATGGAGGCAATCACCGCGCCGTCGTAGTGGCATCCAGCTACTTCGCTGGGGACAGGGCTGATGTACCGCCAGCGGAGGTGCAGGAGCTGGTGGCGTACTGTCAAGAGCAGAAGCTGCCACTCCTCATCGGATGTGATGCCAACGCCCACAACAGGGTATGGGGCAGCAGCAACAACAACAGGAGAGGTGAGTACCTCTTAGAATTTATCCTTCAGTATAATCTAGATATTTTTAATGTGGGGGCAGCGCCCACCTTTGTAACTAGAGTTAGGAGGGAAGTTCTTGATCTTACGATAGGTAGTCAGAGTATCGGGCAATTCGTTCGGAACTGGAAAGTCTCGAACGAGCCCTCCCTTTCAGACCATAGGATTATTATGTTTGATCTAGAGGGGCTCGGCGACGGGGAGACTGTTTGGAGGAACCCCAGACGAACAAATTGGGATGAGTTTAAAACCAATTTAGGGTGTGCTCTTGGCCGCATAGGCGCTGTGAAGGCTCCACAGTGCCGGCTGGAGCTGGAATATTATTTGGATGAGGTTAATGGGGCGATTATAGGCGCCTTTGAGGATAGCTGCCCCACTAGCAGGTTACATTGTAGTAGGGATGCTCCTTGGTGGAGCACGGACTTGGCAAAGCTGAGGTCTCGAGTGCGAAGGCTCTATAATAGAGCAAAACGCACGGGAGACTGGCAGAGCTACACCGTGGAGCTGACAACCTACAACAAGGAGATAAGGAAAGCCAAGAGAAATAGCTTCAGGAAATTCTGTGGTGAGATTGACTCCCTGCCGGTGGCGGCCAGATTGCATAAAGCAATGGCCAAACATGGCATGGGAGCTCATATGTCGCTCAGGAATCCTGATGGCAGCTATACGCAAGATGGAGAGCAAAGGGCTCGCCTCCTGCTGGATACTCACTTCCCGGGGAGTTTACCGTGGGAGGAAGTATTGGAAGTAATGGAACCGGGCAGGCCCGGCAGGGTGGATTGGGAAGTAGCCAAGGCCATCTGTACCCCTTCGAGGCTGGAATGGGCAATTGGCTCGTTCTTGCCATACAAGTCACCGGGGGTGGATGGAGTCTTTCCCGCCCATGGAGAAAGACAAGGGTAAGGAGAGACTATGGAGAAGGGCAAGGGTGGTGTTCATCCCGAAAGCAGGGAATAAGGACTCCACCCTGCCCAAATCCTTTAGGCCTATCTGCCTTACGTCCTTTTTTCTTAAGGCAATGGAGAAGGCCTTGGATAGTTATATAAGAACGGAGATTCTGGGGAGAGTGCCTTTGCACCCGCGACAGCATGCATACCGAGCGGGAAGATCAACGGATACCGCTCTGTATGAGCTGACGAGTGCTATCCAGAAATCTCTAGATGTCAAGGAGACGGCCATCGGTGTCTTTCTTGACATAGCAGGGGCCTTTGACAACACCTCCCATGAGGCTGTCAGTAGGGCCCTAATTAAAAGGGGGGTTGACGGCACCATGGTGAGGTGGGTGAATGAGATGTTGTCCACACGAACAGTGGAGACGATGGTGGGCCAAGAAACCATTAGGGTCAGTACGACCAGGGGTTGTCCTCAAGGGGGTGTTTTGTCACCCCTAATATGGAGTTTGGTAGTAGACGAACTCCTCTGCAAACTGGCGGATCTCGACATCTCCTGTCAGGGGTATGCCGATGATATCGTCATAATTGCCAGAGGTAAGTTCGAGGATACCCTCTGTGAAATACTACAGAGGGGCCTTGACATCACTAATAGATGGTGCCTTTCTGTGGGGTTGGGTATTAACCCAGCGAAAACCACGGTAGTTCCTTTTACAAGGCGCAGGGCTCTTCCACATCTGAAAAGTATCCAGTTAGCTGGAGTTGATCTAGAGTGGAAGAAGGAGGTCAAATATCTTGGGGTAACTCTGGATAGTAAGCTTCTGTGGAATAGGCATGTTGAAATAACTGCCAGTAAAGCTACTCGCGCTCTCATGGTGTGCAGGAGGGTGGCGGGCAAGTCCTGGGGATGCCCTCCTCGAATTCTTATTTGGATGTACACTATGATGGTGAGACCTATTATCACCTATGGCGCAGTAGCGTGGTACAGCAGAGCAAAGCTCGAGAAGGTCAAGAAGACTCTTGACAAAGTACAGCGCCTTGCGTGCCTATGCACGACGGGAGCTATGAGGACGTGCCCTACAGCCGGGATTGAGGTTATTCTCAATCTCACACCGCTCCACCTAATGGTGGAGCGAGTGGCGAAGGGAGCCCTCCTCAGAATCTCTAGGGAGGGCATGGGGGGATGTGGGCTGGGCGGTGGGGGGCGAATGCCCCCTTCTGCAGGCTCCCTCCCCTGGGACTTTCCTAGAGATAGCATGACTAAGAAATATAGCTTCGTTAGGAACTTTTCTACGAAGCTAAGTACGAAAGGAGAGTGGAGCGATGGATCCGCCCTGGGCAGTATTAGCAAGCATGCCATTAAGTGGTACACAGATGGGTCTAAGACCCTCGAAGGAACCGGGGCAGGGGTGTTTGGGCCTAGAATCAAACACTCAGAACCCATGGGTAAGTTTCCTAGCATCTTCCAGGCGGAAATCTACGCTATTGGAAGGTGCGCTCAGTTGAACCTTGATCGGGGATATCGGAATCAGGAGATTGTTATCCTATCCGACAGTCAGGCGGCCATTAAAGCACTGAGCTCTTACGTACTCAGTTCTAAAATGGTATGGGATTGCCTAGGCAAACTTAATGAACTAGGCAGGAGCAATAAAGTTACCCTGCATTGGGTGCCGGGACATGTCGGTGTGGATGGTAATGAGGCAGCTGACGCCCTGGCAAAGGAAGGCGCTGTGTCTCCTCTTATTGGGCCAGAGCCCTTTTGTGGAGTCAGTGACCAAGTATTTCTGGAGGAAATCAAGAAGGAGGAGGTGGCTAAAAGAGCTCGTCTCTGGAACACCATCCCGGGACTGAGGCAGGCCAAGGTCTGTCTGGGCGGTTATAACCAGGAAAGATCGAAAGCCTTCATCAGTCTGAGTAAGAATAGGATCCGTATTCTTACGGGGTTCCTTACGGGGCATTGCAGACTCAGGGGTCACCTGAGAAAGCTTGGCCTAGTAGGTGACGGCATATGCAGATTCTGTGGAGAGGCGGAGGAAACTCCGATTCACCTCCTCACGGACTGTGATGCCGTCATTCAAAGAAGATTTAGTAGTCTGGGTTGTTACCAGATAGGGAAGGAAGAAATACCTACCCTAGAACCTTCCAGGATCCTGAGATTTCTCAGGGAGTTAAACCTGGAGAGGGTGCTATAGATGAGCTAGCTCATCTTAGGCACCAGGGGGGGTACAATAGATCAAGAATGGTCGCGGTACAGAACCCTGAGAAAAAAAAAAAAAAAATTACACCAGATTCTTTTTTATATAGATTAGTTACTACTATCTGGAGACCATCACTCTTGCTGGGCTTAGCTGCAGGTTTAGAGTAAAGCCTAATTTCAATATTTCAGCCATTTTAAAATCAGTAACTTATTGCGGAAATAACTAGAAAGTTTTCAGGCCTTTGAATATATGGCTAAATAAACATCAGCGCAGTTTAAAGAAAAAATCCTTGGAGCCACTTTCTAAAAAATCGCGAGAAACTGGGGAAGGGAGGGGGTATTAATCAGTAAGTTTCGTCACATTTCGCATTTGACAAATTTTGCTACAACCTTAGTGCCGGATTTGAACGTGGTACCCATCGAAAGAAAAAGATACACTCGCTAAAAACAATTATTTTTTCGTACTCAGAGGACTTCAAAGCATGTACTTCCTGTGGAAAACTAAATTTCATCAATTTGATAAGATCGCATTCATTACTTCACCTCTTCAAACAGTAAGAGAAACATATCATTGGAATATCCAAAACTCAATTCCGTTTACCCTTAATTACTTATGGATAATCATTATCATACTGCTATCGACTATGATACGACACAATAACGATGTGATTAATGCACTTATTATTACGTAATAAGGATTAGTATGTACAGGTATCGTGTCACACATCACATCATTTAATGATCGCATGATGAATTGGCTATAACCAGTCGTCCAAACATAATTTATGATCCCTACGGACGACATAGCACTTAATTTCCAATACCAAATCAGTTGATAATGTAGAATTAGCTACAAGAGTGGTCTAGTAGGCTCTTTGTTATCAATTATTGTTGAAGGTCACAATAGTCTCGTGAGCTTTAAAAAATGAAATTCAGTAAACCTATAAAATCTAGTTTTGGTCAGTCAGTCTGTTGTTTACTATTAATTTTTAACTATTTTTAATTACTGTTTCTTATTTTTTATTTATAAATTAGATCTTAAATATTATTTATTATTTAAGGGAATTCGACTTTTAGAGACTTGTCCAGCATTCCTTCGATATCCTATTGTAAATGATGGTTTAACAAAGTTTCGAATTTTATTACGTGCCCTTGCTATTCTAAACTGCCCACATAAGTGCCTTTCACTTTGATTTATTTTTCTGGTAAAATTTATTCTTGGAAAGTTGTAGGGGAGCTGCAACTCAACTTCCTGTAAAGTACTACTTCAATACAATGTAGTCTTTAGATCAATTTTGACCTTTTCTTACTCAGCAAGGAAATGACTACAAATAAAAGTGATAGGCCTATATCTGTGTAGTAAGCATTCCAAGTTCAAAGCAAATCGTTATAACAGTTTTCGAGGAAATTCCTAAAAATTCAAAAACTTATTCCATACAGTCGCAGTTCCAATATTCTTCAAATTTGAAATTCCATCCAATGCTTCTAATGTCTATTTATTATTATGTTGGTAGTAAAAACATACATTGTACTGAAGTGGTACTTTAGACTGTTCATGGATTTTGCTGGAAAGATTTATGTCTGATGCGTTGGCAGTACCTGTCATGGCACGTCACAAGTCAAATTAGTTCCCTGCTATCCGCAAGGAACGCCAAGGTCGTATAAAAGAAAACGAAGCCAACCAAGGGTTAGGGATCCTATTTCCCCTACCACAGGGGTCTAAATTGAATGAAGAAATGACAGTGGAGGCCCATGCTATCACCATCTTAAAGAGTGAAGACACCTTCCATGCGATCAGCCAACCACAAATATCCAGTCTACACACCAGCCACTTGCCTATTTCTCAGTCTCTCATTGAGTTTCTCTTCCCGCCTTTTAATCTAAGTCAAGTCCTTAGAATCATAAGGGTATATATATTAATTATAGGCAATAGTAATAGCATGTAGTTATTAATTTTAAACCCCCTGAACTCCCACTACATACCTAAACGCTTCCTGCGACTTTTCGTTTTTGAGTAGTTTGCTCACACACCATTCACGAAAAACATTGTTTTCTCACTTAGTGGACCTCAAAATTTCCGGTGAAAACTCAATTTCTAAAATTTGACACGATCGCAACACTTGCAGGTGTGAGAGAAAGTGATACTAGGAGATAGAGAAAGTAAAAGAGTGTTTCAGTAAGTTTAGATATTCCCATTGATAGTATGTTGAAGAGAACACAATATAGTAAGAATTACAAGTTTGAAGACAATTTATCAATGTAACGAAGTAAATTGCAGTAAGAGAAAGTCGTGAGAATGCACACCAGATGTTTTTTAATTATCTTATTCATGGAATTTCGAAATAATGAATGAAGTAAAGTACAACTAATTGTTTAGAAATGTTGGTTTTGTTTGTAATTGAAAAGTTGTAAAGTGAAATGGAAAAAAGAAAACTGAGACACCCATATTTACATTCATATGTAAATAAACTTTTTTTTAACCAAAGAGGTATTGGGTGTGAATAATAAAACTATTACTACATAGAATACAAAAGTTCACTTAACAGGTTTGACGTACCGCCATGTTTGATGGCTTGTAATGCCAGATTCCTTCTGAGATGATTTATGATTTTTATGGATAAAAAAAGTGTTAACACTAACACTCACCGGAAGGCTTCATCTCGTATTATAAGTCCTCTACACGTTTATAAATATTACAAAATATAAGAAAATTTGTTAATTAAATTGTAATAATTGGAGTAAGAAAAAGTCTTGTGATTGTTCCACATCAGATTTTTCAAAGCATATATTTCCGGTGAAACAGTCAAGGGGTTTCTCCAATTTAGTGGGGAGGGCCCAGGGTGAATAGCAGGCTTAATCAGGACCGTCCGAGCGCAGCATTTAGTATTACTGCAACCTTCTCGAGGTGACCCTGTTTGTTACAAACACGGTGGATCTAGACATGGACTTCGATAAAAGTCCCGGCGGAATAAGTGTACCCGTCGGTCATCCGAGGCGTGCCCTGGGGGCAGCCTCGGAGATGCACCTCTCCCCAAAACAGGGTGTTATGAGTACCGTGCCCATGGAGGTTTGCAGCCGGGGGATGATACAGGATGTAACAAATGGCCTTGCTGTGTCATGCGGGGCTCGGGTATGCTTTCTCTTACTGAAAATTTCTAAGCTATTCTGTAAAAATCATAATTCCGGTTATTCGATTTTCATTCGAATCTAACAATGTGGAAGAATTTATATATTAGATTAGTGTAATAGAAAGTAATAGCTTTAGAGCTAGTCAACCCGATTTGCTGATAGCCTATTTATCTACTGTAAAGTATCTAATACCTTGATAATGAATGAATTCATGTTTTGTTTTTTGCGTTATGGGGAGTGAGAGAAGTTTCCAATGAAACCTTGAACTCTTAACCTCCAATGGGACTACCTCTATTGTGCCGTTGGTACTCCTTTAACTTGGCCAATCATGTTTGGAAGGAGAAATTGGATAGTATCCCCTCTTTTAATTCAAGAAGGAAGGTTTCTTTTCTCTCGTTAAGTAGCTAGGCTGGGGGTAACCTTCCTAAATTGTTGCTCGAAATCGATTCTTTTTTTTTCTACATAACGAAGCATTATGGAAAGGAAAGAATGGGAACAAATTTACTCTTCTCTCCAGCTGAGCCACGGTGCGAGCCAAGGAACAATAGCGACTAATTCAATCTTGAAATTCACCCATTTATAAACATATACAATTCACTTTTTCTTTTATTTTCACCACAATGAGATCGCGGAGGTGTGGGCTAAGTTGGAATCCACATTACCATTTTGTGGTCCTGAGCCAGCAATTGCCGTCATTAAGCAATTTACCACAGAGAAGTTTAACAATGGCTGGGAAGGTAGAGTACGTAGAAGCACTGGAGAGACATAGAAGGGTGTCTCCTGGCTAATACTTTTATAAAAGGTATACGATAGGGAGACTTGAAGTATCTTCTCTCGCTAAATTGGATACAACTGAGATACGTGGTGAATATATTGACTGGAGCTTGGGTAGCCAATCATTTACACAAAATAGACAGGACGTCTAGTCCTTTGTGTTAGAATTGTGACAAACAAGTCGGGAAAACGGTGTTTCACTAACTGGATCAGTGTCCCTGTTTCACCAAACACTACGTTCCGCGTATTTGGGAGGGCAACCCTCTCAAGGAAATGCTTTGGAGAGCTGGAGACAAGAATATTTTTAGATATTGTAGTCAGACCGGTAGATTGTTGGGGGAGACTTCTTAGGAGTGGCTTTTTACTTATTGAGGGGGGGGATAAGAGCTATATTGGCTTAGTCCTGTGCCGCCTTCCGGCTCCAATGATAATGAAGAAAAAAAATCTGGTGTGAAACACTCACATTACTTTCCTTACTGCAATTTACAGAATTATAATTGTCAACATTTTCTTCAAACTAATAATTGTTTTGCTAAATGTTTGCTTGTCTTCAATTCTATTTCAGTTGGACAATCCTAAACTCAATGAATTGACTTTTTTGAGAAAACCATACACTCCCCCTCCTCCCCAAAACTTCTTTAAATGAACGTTCTCGGAGAAAAGTTCGCAACAAAAATGATAGGTCTCTGTGTTCACAGTAGTGTAATTAATTTCCGTCGAAGTTTTTATGGATAAAATTGTAGAAAACTGAAATAACGCTAATAAAGTTTTAACGTAAATATTAAATAACGCAAAGAAACTAATTTAATTGTAATTAATATGATTTAGATGATGGAGTTCTATAATAAATTATAAAATAACAGTTTAGAGGAAAACATAAGCCCCTACCTCTTACAAAAAACCACCTCAATTGAATTTTTCCGGAGAAATGTTTGAAATAAAACTTGCAGCTCCTTCTGTCTGTAGCGATATATAACAAGTTTCTGAAATTTTGACACCATTTTCTAAACACCACTTTTTGGGACTCGGGGGACCTCAAAACGTGAATATCCGGGGTGAAAACTCGATATCGAAAATTTGACACGATTAGAATAGTTTCTCTAACAGAAAGTAATAATAAAAAATTCACATATCCTGTGGACGGATTTTGACCGAAACCTTTGTGTAGGATCTGATGATAGTAACTAAATGGAAAGTAATGGTAATGGAGGGGGTCCATTAAATATATATTTCCTTATATAAAAAAAAACAATCTCAAAAATTTGACACCTCAATAAGTAATAATAACAACAAGGAAATCGAATATTTTGTTTTCGTAAATTTTCTTGAATCAGCTTAATGCCAGCTGTTTCATTTTCTGGGCTAAAAAAACCTAAAAACATATGTTACCTTAATATTATAAAAAAAAACCTAAAATTTTGTCCCAAATCAAAATAATCTTAATTTACTCTCCTTTTTTCTAATCACTTAATTAACGACTGCAATTAACTTATATAATTATATACAGTTTTCTTTTCCTTTTTTCCATCCAAAGTTATTTGATATTCATTTATTTAAGAAAATAAAAAGATTAAACAAAAAAAAATTGTTTTTCTGTAAAAATCTGCAGGTGCAGGTGCTGTTGTTTTGCAGCTGCCTTACATTAATATTAAGTTCGGATTTTTTTTTTCCCCCACCACCAAGATATAATAAATTCTTCCAGCCAACCAGATGTGTCTTCAGTTATAAATAAATAAATAAAAAAAATTAATATTTTGTATTTACTTTTTTCTTTTATATTGTAGATACTAGTTTTTAATAAACACATGTCTTTTTATATAAATTATTTATTGCGAAATAAATATTAAAAAAACTCTGGTGTGAAATATCACTCGACTTTTCTTACTGTGATTATTAATACGATTTAATCGATAAATATTTCTTAAAACTAACGTTACAATGTATAGTTCGGCTGGCCATAAAAATGTTGGTGAGGATTTTCCTTCTATACCTGAAGCGGCCGGCCTTAAGTGGAGCGCTCTATGACAAAACCAAAAAAAATGCTAGTGCAAATTTAAATTTAAACTAACTGACAGACCCCCCCCCCGTATAAACTCATCATTTTTTTCCCCAAAAAAACGTTTCAAATAAAAGTGATCCATTTCTATCTATGCAGTAACCATTCCAAATTTAAAGAAAATCGTTGTAACTGTTTTGAGAAAATTAAAAAAAAAAACTCAGAAAACTGTTCTGTAAAATCGCACTTCCGGCAAACCAATTTTCTTTAAATTTTGAATTCTTCAAAACTTCTAAGGTATATTAATATTATGTAGATATTTCAGCTATATATTATACTGTAGGGGCACTTTACAGGAAAGCATAAGGCTGCAGTTTCCACAGAACCCCCAAAAATTCAATTTTCCCGGGAAAATATGCAATGCTGACTTTTTGATTGTGTGAATAAGACTGAAAATATAACTGCAATTATTTAACTTACTGACTGTAACTTTAGTTCTCTTATTTACATTAGATCGCGCATTCCAATGGGGTGTTTTACAATAGAGTTTGGCCTCTTGCTAGTTAGTCAACTGTCCAGTTTTTGCCTCAAAATTCATTTTTTTAAATATATTTATTTTCTGCTTCCATCACAGAATTGTTTAGATAAAACCTGTCATATATATCTGACGTATATCACGCTGCTCATTGGATTAATACCTTTGTTGCCTAATAATTGATCACGTAATATTGCCCTATAAGATTGACATGTTAATGACGCACAAGGCAAATACTTATCAATTTATTAGTGTAATATTTTAATTGTTATTATGGTACTTACTGAGAGTGGCAATAAAAAAATATAATAATAATTTATTGTAACTTTGTAACAGAATTTATAACAGAATAATGGTGGTAAAAAAGCAATATTTATGTCAGCTGGAATGAAGGATGGTAGTAGTAATGTTATATAGAAAGGTTATATAGGAGAGAGAGGCAGCAGAGCACTCTAGTGCGCCAGTGTAACAACTTGAATTATTGCCCTACTAGGTTGGGTTGTTGGTCGTTGTTGTCTATTGCAATATAACGCTGCTGGGTGACCGAAACCTTCCCTATTTACTTTGACCAATGCCTGTTTAATATTAATACGAAGGTCTTTCAATAAGTAAAGAGATAAAGAACTATAAATTAAAGAACATTTATATAAGAATCATGGCACTTTCAGTATAATAAGTTGGCACCCCTGCCTGACTTAGGTCAAACAGACATTTGACCACTGTTTCAGTAAACTTAACTTCCACTTATTCATTCGACAATGATTGGAAGACCTCCGAAATCTGCACTTTGGAAGAAGAGCAGTCACTAATATGTTTTCCGATTTCTATTGGGGTTAGAACCATTTTTAAATTTATTCCCGAATAAATATCTGTTAGTGAGGAGGTTGAATTCCCTTATTACCAGGGATAGATATTAGTGACAACTCCTTCCAGTCTTCACAATTTCATTTATTCATTCACTTAAACAAAATAGAACTTTCCGTCAAGGTTTTGATGTTTGATTCCAAACTATTGTAAGATAATTAATTCTGTATACCCTTTCCTCTATTTTACCCTTTCCATATTTTAAATAGTCATCAGAACTGTACAGATGTTCAAACGGTTTGCAAATTATAGTCTATCCTCTGACGTCCTGTAGGCAGGACAAGCCAAAAGAAGTATAATAAATTAAAGATGACCTCATTAGGTCATACAGAAAATTGAGTTTTCACTGGAAATACATGTTTTGAGGTCCCCTAAGTACGAAAAAAGTGTTTTTAACGAATGGTCTATGTGTGTTCGAGTATGTGAACAAAATATTTTAAAAACGAAAATTCAATGGAAGCTGAAACTTGGTATTCGTTTAGATATAACCACCGAAACTAACACGAAGGTTTTGAGCATCGGACAATGGAACTGCGACTTTATAGAATTCGTTTCTGGGAATTTTCTCGAAAACCATTATATCGATGTGGTATTGGTATTGGTATTGTTATTGTGCTAATTGCACAGATATAAACGTAACGGTTTTATACTTGAAACATTTTCCAAAAGGAAAAATCTGGTGTGAAACACTTAATGAAATCGTCGAAAACTGAAAAACTGTTCAGTAAAAGCGCACTTCCGGTTTACTGATTTCCTTGAAACACGGAAAATTGGTCATCTATTTATTTTTAATTAATTTTCTTTGGATGATAGAATTGTATAATCAACTATGATAGCACTTTAGAGAAAAACATAACCCCACCCCTCCCCTAAAAGTGCCCATACATGAATTTTCCCAGAGAAATGTTTTAAATAAAAATTGTAGATCTTTGTATGTTTAGTTTATATAAGAAGTTTCAAGAAAATCGTCGAAGAAAATCATTTAGTAAAGTGGTAAAGTAAACGCACTTCCAGTCATCCGATTTTCCTCAAACTCGGAATTTCAACAACATATTCAATTCTAATTAACATTATTTAGATGGCAGAATTGTCTAATAAACTGAAATAGCACTTTAGAGGAAAACCTAACCCCACCCCTCTCGCAAAAGTATTCCTAGTTTAAAGAAAATCTCGGAGCCATTTTTGAGATAAAAGCAAAAAAGTAAAAAAACCAACTAGTAAAGTGGTACTTCCGGTTGAGGAATTTTGACAGATAAGATACTGTCAGATCCCATGGTGATACCTAAACGGAATATCAAGTTTCAACTTTCTACGGTTTTTCGTTTTTGAGCTGTGCTGTTCTCCACACACACACACCACAAACACCACACACACACACACACACACACCATTTGCTAAAAACCACTTTTTTGTGCTCGGGGGACCTAAAAACGGATATTTCCGGTGAAAACTCAATATCGAAAATTTGACACGATTACAATACTTCCTCTTACTAGGAGTAAGAGAAAGTTCAACAGTTGTGCTTAATTTGTGGCGTTAAATTTCAGATATTGTACGCAGTTGGTTCAGTGGTGCACTCTGCACTCTACTGAGCCACAACATCTTTTCTCTACCTGCCTAGGTGAGGAGATAGGTACTTATCTCCCCCACTACCGATATATTTATTTTAGGACAAATATATGAGTAAAATTGCAGTGTAAAGCAAATGTGTCTTTTTGTATATAATTGTATTAACAGGAGTAAGAGAGAGTCATGTGAGTGATTCACACCAGATTTTTTCCTCAAAGGTCATCAGAAAAGTATTTCCGATAAAAACTCGTTAAAAACGCAATACTTCCTTCTTACTAAGGAGTAAAAGAATGCCAAATCTGAAGTATAATTGGCTGCTTAGAATACGAATTGAAATCATCTCTTATATAACATCAATTGAAGATTAATACATTTACATTTCGTTCGTTATTACTTCAAAATCACTATAATAGAACGGTAATAACTTGATAATACGAGTATATAGTTAGTCATGCGGGTGCTGAACTAGTAGCCCCATACTCCGCGGGTCCTCACTTCTAGACAAAATGTTTAAAAAGAGGAGGGAAGATTGTATTATTATTACTAGATGAGCGATACAGTTAGCAGTAGTAACAGATTGTAACGGTCCATTCTCTGCATCTCCTAGTTTTGTCCTCTACCGTACAATCACACTTTACAATTATTGTATTATCATTGTAATAAAATAAGGCACATCATCTTTCCTTCTGTTAACCTAAATCTTTCTTTATTACTCTTTTTCATTTTTTTCTCTCCCCCCCCCAAGCTATTTAATAAATTTAATTAATTAATATCAATATAAAAATATTTAATTAATATACACGATTTTTCAATTTTCCATTTTTAATATCAACTTTGTGTAGTCATTTTCCCCCACATAGTGAAAATATTCGATGTGGAATTTTCGTATCCTTGCTCTTACTACAATTATCATAGATTTAATTGAAGAAATTTCCTTAAACATGGGCTTATTAATAAAGGTGTAGTTGTCTTTAACTATATAGCTGGTGGAGAGCCATAACATTACATGTTGGTTTTATGATCAGGTAGCTGAAAGTGGCTAATTGGGGACATTATAGACGCATGTCAGCGCTTCCATAATGCCCAGAAATCTGGGTTTTGCAATTTAGAGATAAACCTAATGAGAATCTCTAAAAGATCTCAGAATCCAGCAAAAATCCTGGAAAATGTTTCAAATAATAGTGATAGGCTGTGTGTGTGTTTGTGCAGGTAGTGTAGGAACTTTAAAGAAGATCGTTGGAGCCATTTTTGAGAAAATCGCGAAAACTGAAAACAAAGAAGGAAAAGAAAATTTAGTAAAATCACACACCCGGTTGGTGGATTTTGACGAAAAACTACGTGACCAAAGCGGTGGTGGAATCTAAACGGAAAATCAAATTTGAGCATCCTGCCATATTAAGTTACATTAGAAGCATTAGAAGCATTGTACGAATTCCAGATTTGAAGAAAATCGGTTGACCGGACGTGTGACTTTACACAATTAGTTTTGTAATTTTTTTAGGTTTACTCGAACTCGGCTCCAACGATTTTTTTTGTAAACTTGGAATGTTAATTGCACAGATATAAAACATGCAACATTTATCCCGGATAAGTTGATTGTAAGGGTTCAAATTTAAACTGCTTTGTTTGTTGAGAAAGAGGGCGCTGCCACACAGTCCGCTCAGATATACAGATACACCACTAACGCCTTTTCTGTCATAGTCAGCCCATCTATACGTCTTTTTGTGAACATGGCTATTATAAAGAAAATTTGTCAGGTTAATTGTATTCATTGTTCTAAGAGAAAATCGTGTGTGTCTCACGCTAGATTTTTTTTTTTTTTTTTTTTTTTTGAAACCTCAAAACATGTTTTTCCAGTAAAAATTCAGTTTCGAAGGCACTGACAAGATCGTAATACTTCCTTATCTTCAAGTAGTTAGAGAAACTATTAAGATGATAATATATTAACTGGAACTGAATGGGCCTGATTTAACTGGAACAGAGTGACTGATTTAAAAAGAAACTGTTCATTGAGAACGATACTAACAGTGAGGGTCAAATCAATGGAGTGAAGAACAGTCCAGACTATTGAAAGGGTGGCTGAATGAAAAGGGGACATCTTGTCCCTACAGAACATCAGTTGTTTTTTGCGTTATCTCCCAAGGAAGTAGACCTGTCAAAGATATTCTTCTGGTCATATATCTTCTCCTCTACAACTGCAGCAATATGCGCTTCATAGTATTGCTTTCGCTCTTACTGAACATTGTCTTAATTACAATGTAATTTAATATAATATAATACAATAACAATATAATTTAATGAATCAACTAATAGATTTTTTTATTCTCTTACTGGAGTAAATTGAATTATTATAGTAGCGTCAAGTGTTCAACATGGAGTTTTACTGGAAATACATATTCTGAAGTCCCTTGAGTATGAAAAGTTTGTGTATGGATGTGTGAACGAAAATGAGAAGTTGCAGAAAGTTCAAACTTGATATTCACTTTAGGTAACACCATCGCGAAATTTTCAGTTAAAAATGTGTAAAATGGAATTCGCCACTTTATTGAAGGTTTTGGAGTAGTTTTTTGTTCGCGATTTTCTCAAAAATGATTTTTCTTTTCGCCTCAATACCGAACAGAAAACCTTTCATTTTTGTTTTTACCATTTATCCAGGAAAATTGTTTTTTGGGGGATCCTGGGAAAGCTAATATTTTAATTTTCCCTCTAAAATGCCTCTAAGTGATATAAAATTAAGGGGGCATTAACTGTCTTGCAAGTCTTCTAACTTTCAAAACAAAACAAGTTTCAAGCAGAATACGAGTTTTACTGATTTTTTTAATCAGTAATTCTGTTAGATATAGTCATGTAAATATTTAATTTATCTATATATATAAAAATTCAGCATCCGTATGTTTGTGGCCGCAAAACTTGAAAAGTGGTCGATGGATTGACTTGAAATTTTTACACAACGTTGCATTTCTATATAAGAGTGTTTATATATACTTTTTACTCCGATGTTCCCAGGGAAACGGGAACTTCTCCGAGCGTTTCGCGAGGCTGGCAGAAATAGACAGATTCAGACGCGTTGCGATGGTGGCTCACTCTCTGAACCTCTTTCTCAACTACTTATAAGGACCTCTATTCCGAAGTTCCCACGGAAACGGGAAATTCCGAGCTAAAATCCGTTCAAACGACCATATTGCGTTAGCACTTGCTTCTTCAGGTATTGCTGCTACGTTGATGGAAGGAGGTAGAACAGCGCATTCAGCTCTTAAACTGTCACTAAACATGCACTTCACAGAAAACCCAACATATAACATTTCTAAAACATCAGGAATGGGAAAGGTTCTTCGGGCGTGCAAAATCATTGTATGGGATGAGTGTACAATGGCTTATAAGAAGTCATTGGAAGCATTAGACCATACATTGAAAGACTTGCGAAATAATCAGGTTCCATTTGGTGGAGCATTGGTGTTCTAGCCGGTGACTTCAGGCAAACGCTTCCAGTAATACCTCGCTCAACACCAACTGATGCATTGCATGCCTGCTTGAAATATTCAACTCTTTGGACCACAGTAAAAAAAATTCATTTAACGACGAATATGAGAGTTCAACTTCAAAACGATCCATATTTTCAAGACAATTACTCGAACTCGGAACGGCATTGATCCTAAAAATCCGGAAACGGGAAAAATCAACTTCCCATCTAATTTCTGCAACATTGTACATTCAAATGAAGAATTAGTAGGTAGGATATTCCAAAGCATCGAAACAAATTATCAAAATCACGCATGGATAAGCCTAAAAATCAGACTGAGCCACAGCGAAGCATGGTCGGGTTAGCTACTATAATATATAGAAATATTACAATTTATATTAAATATTTATTTTTGCTTTTTCTATGTAGGCAGTTAATTAATGCCTTTCGAAGACATAATTTCTTAAAAACTATTGTACTTCTGAAAAAGTGGACAATCACTTCTGGCACCTCTATACTTCTTGCAGTGCCTGATGATATGCTCCATAGTTTCACATTCACACAGTTTGGGGAGCCCACAACTTTAAATAAATCTAGTGATCTGTTAATTAAACCATGGCCAGATCTAACCCTAAAACGACTATTTGCCGTCTGCTGATTTTGACCTTGTGAAACCAGGCTTCCAAATGTACCTTATGTACATATTACTTCCTAGCAAGAGGACGTGTTGGCGATCGTACCAGATTTTCGATAACCACTTTTCGCCGGGAATACATGTTTTGGAGTCCCCTGATTACGAAATAAAATGTTTTTAGCGAATGGGGTCTGTTCCGTGTTAACAGAATATCTCAAAAAAAAAAAAAGCGCTGCCTTGCGTTTTACGATGTAGTTACTTGCAGTACCTTGTATATGCGAATTAAAAGCCTACCTGTATAGTGTGCGTTCTCTAAAGCTAAAATTTTTCTTTATAATCCTCTATATTTACAGCAAAGGAAGTGAAATAAAACATGGATTAAGTTGCTGT